>JAAFCF010005748.1:11220957-11288762 GCA_013389785.1 Helicorthomorpha holstii | reverse complement strand
GTTGGGTTAGGTTAGGTTAGTTTAATCAGGTTGGGTTAGGTTAGGTTCTTTGGTTTGGTTAGATATTTAAGAAATAAGTTTAACAGATGACTTCCTTGTAATCAAATTGTGTAGCGCAGTGGTTATGGCTGTGGTGATGTGTGTGGAGGTCATGGGTTCAAATCTTGTTGCTAACTTTTTTTTTATTTAAAATTTTTCACTATTTCATTATCTATTTATTCATACACAAATACTTGAATTAAATATATTAATTATGGTGTTTTACATAATTGCTTTACAATTTTAATAGTAATAATGATTGTCTCTTTAAAATGTATTAGCAAAATAGCATGGTTAAGG
This sequence comes from Helicorthomorpha holstii, assembly GCA_013389785.1. Classification (NCBI taxonomy): domain Eukaryota; kingdom Metazoa; phylum Arthropoda; class Diplopoda; order Polydesmida; family Paradoxosomatidae; genus Helicorthomorpha; species Helicorthomorpha holstii. The sequence goes on along the minus strand of JAAFCF010005748.1, from coordinate 11,288,423 downwards.
GAATTTGAAAGCAGTTTCAGTAAGAGAATGATAACACGTGACCTTTTCCACAAATACGAGGGTGAGAGGGAGTGGCTTCCACATCATTCATCTGGCATTTACAATAACGCTGCCTGTGATAAAGCATGAGGGATAGGGAATAGGTTGGGAGTTCAACGTCGGCAGATTTTGAGAACGTCTTTCATTGTTTTAAGTACTGTACTGCGTTGTAAAGTTATCTATTTAACTGGTAAGTTTAACTATGATAATTAGTTTATCGTTAATAACCAATCGTTTCTATTATAAAAGCATTGTTGACGTTTAAAGGATTGTCGGTGGCCTATTAATACCCTAGTGGTGATTTACTGGATGTTACGGATTAACAGGTATGGTCGATTTTGCTTGACGTTAATTTATAACCGAAACTGTTTTAACACATTTTGTTTGTTGTAATTATTAGAATACATAAACTACTAAACGCTTCATTTTTAACAACTTCTGTAAAGTATCTTAGCTATGTTTGAGGTTTAAAGGCGCGTTGTTTAGTGTTGGATTCTTATCATTACCACTACAATACTATTAAAGTGAGTGTTTTCAAACAATGAAATTATTTTAGATATGTTTATATTGTATTGTCATAAATGATAAACGTTGATATTTAAATGTTTGTATTTTAATAATACTAATTATTGTTTTGTTTTTGTGCGATAATTATTATGACAGATATGGCGAAAAACTACACGTTTATTCATGGTGACTTGGTGTTTGCTAAGTGTAAAGGATATCCACCATGGCCAGCAAGGGTTTGTTCAGTATGACGTTTTTCTTTAAAATCAGAAATTTATTTATGTTTTTAATTTATAGATTGATGATAATGCTAAAGTCGGCAAAGTGGGGAAAAATCGTATGGCTGTGTTTTTCTTTGGAACTCATGAAGTGTATGTTTATTCATTCTACTTATTGTAAAAGTGTTTATCATACTATTGTTGCAATCGGATAATGATTGAACTGCTGTTGAAAGACTATTGTTGTTCAATCATAATATTCCGTAAAGTAAATTAATGAACAATGCCGACATTCTCGTTGACAGTACCACGGGCGTGTGCGATAGTTTCATACACTTAGTTTTGTCAAAGTTTGTTCTCATTTGAATTTCATTTAAAGAGTTATTGAATTGTAAATCAAACAGTATGTTAAATTTTTCTAAACTGCTTTATGATTGGTCATTTTCTTTTAGTGGAGCAGTAGCAATCAAAGACTTGCTGCCTTACACTGAATTTCGGGAACAACTTGGAAAGCCTCAAAATCGAAAAGGGTTTATGGATGCTTTATGGGAAATTAAAAACAAACCGACCTTAACTATAGATGGAATGGTAAATTGATTTAATATCCTTGTTAATATAGAAGTTATTTTATTAAATTTAATTTAACAGATTGGAAAAGAGGCTCCTATTGAAAACGTTAAAAAAGCTAAGAAAGAGGTCCCGCCGCCACCACCACCAAAGAAGGTTAATTGAGTTTAATTAATTTTGTTGTAACTTGAGAGACTTGGAAACTATACCGTTTTATTTATTTTATTTTAGAGTGTTTATAGTGATATTGACAGCGACAGCAATGATCTTGTTATTGATGAAAATATTGATATTAAAGCTCGCCTACAGGTTATTTTTTTATTACTTTTTAATCTATTTACAACAGATAATAATCATTTTGTTTGTTGTATAGAAAACCAAAGCTGTCATGCAGGCGAATAAAAGTTTAGAAAAGCGTAAATTTGAAGAGGTAGTAGAAACTTGTTATTTTATAGATTTGGTGCATAATAATCTGACAATGGTTTATTACAGGATTTGTCGTTAACTGAACCTCCTCCATCGGTGCCTTTAAGATCAGGAAAACGTTTAAAACTTGAGGTAGAATAATTGTCTTTTTACTAAATTGCGTTTATCGTATACTCTAATTGAACTTTAATTTTCAGCAACCTCCGATTGAACTTGTAAATCGTAAAAAAAATAAAAGATTAACAAAGGTATACTACCGTATTATCATAATATTGTTACAATACTAATATAAAAAATATATTGATAGAAAGCAAATGATTTGCCAGTAAAGCTAAAAATCAAATTTCAATCGACTTCATCTGCCATTGACAAAAAAGGAAGAACTACTTCTCGTGTGCAAGCAAAAAATGTAAGACTAGATTGTCATATTACGTAATAACACTCCATTTAAAATTTTAATTTTCACATTTTAGAAGGAACCACAAAGATCATCTTTTATAAGAAAAGACTATTTGCAGGATCCCAAGGTAAGATTGATCATTATAGGACATTATTTTCAAGTCTTATTTGATAAATATTATAAATTTCATTTAGGCTTGTAACCGGCATATAGCAACGGAAAATCTTGCAAAATCCAAATCAGTTCAACAAGTATGTAATTTTATTTGTATTGTATGTTTATATTATATTAAATGATTTTTATAAATGCAACAAACAGAAAGAGAAAGTTGCTGAAGATGAATTAAAGGTCAAACAAACTTCATATGATTTGGATGTTAACTCAAAGCCGACTTTAAGAACGACTGCATCTAAAGCACAAGAAAGTAAGCAGTTGAGCATGTTTATCATTTTGAAACCGATTGTTAATCAGTATTGTTTATATTTCAGACGCAGCAAAAGTTATTCCTTCAAAGACTCCTTCTTCAAAGCGGTAAAATGCACTTAGAATATCTTATGATTAATGTTATAATATATCATTCGTTTATAATAGTGAACTTAAAGAAGAATCAAGATCCACAAAAGAAATAGTGGAGCCTGTTGTTACACGGACTCGATGTGGTCGAATTGTAAGGACTCCAGCGGCTCTTGATCGAGATGAAGAGATCATCGATTTGCCTGGATTTAAACGAAATGTAACAAGGCAAAATGCAAAGAAAGAAACTGCGTCTTCCAGACTAGATCTTTTACCAGAAGTTCCTGCAAAGAAGAAAAAGGTTAATATGATTAATGAATAACATTTGAATAATAATTGAATTTCTTAATATTTTATATTTCATGTAATAGATTGCTAAACAAAAAGATAACATGGATACTTCTGATAAAGAAACTGAAAAACCAAATGTTGAATCTGAAAATTTAGCGGTTCTGCAAGAATCAAAGCCTGAAACTAAGCTTCCTGAAGAATCGGAGGAAAAAATTGTGATGACAATTAGAGGACTGAAATCTTCCAAGTTAAGCGCAACACGTAAGCAGACTGGAAAGAAAAAAGCAAAGAAGGCAACCAAATCAATGCAAAAATTAGAGCTAGTGCAAGATAATGAAGTGGTAGAAAAGAATGACGAAAATACAGAAAACGACGCTAGCATTGATAGTACAAACGATAAAAGCGTAGCTGAGGAAAAAGCAATGGAAAATAAGGTGGCGGAAGTAGCAGAGGTCTCTTCAATAAAAGAGTACAAAAGTAAGGATGTAAAAGCGGCAGCTGTTTTGGAGGAACCTTTAGAAGAAATGCTTGATGAAAGTCCGGGACAGCTGATCATTGTAGAGAATCAGGAGGAATCGGAATCGAGCAACGATCGTCCATTGGATAAATTAAAAATTAAAGGTGGTTTAGTGGTTGAAAAACAGCCAAAACAAGAAGGAATTGAGACTAAAAATATTGAGAAAGAATCAAAACTGGAATCATCTGAGATAAAGGAAGATGCTTTGAAAGAAACTGGATCAAAAAAAGAGGAACCTGTATTGACAAAAGATGAAACTGAGTTGACAAATGATGAACCTACGTCGACAAAGGATGAACTTGCGTCGACAAAAGACGAATCTGTGCATACAAAAGACGAATCTGCGCCTACAAAAGACGAACCAGCGCCTACAAAAGACGAACCAGCGCCGACAAAGGATGAACCTGCGCCAACAAAGAATGAAACTGAATCGACAAACGATGATCATGTAGCGACAAAAATTGAACCTTCGTCGACAAAGATACTTGAATCTAAAAGAATGACTACTAGATCTAGAAAAGCGAAATGTGGACCTAATACAGAAAAATTGGTATCAAAAAATGAGGAAACACAATCAAAAGATTCAGTTGAAGTGATTGAGGAGCTAAAGGCAAATAATGAAAGTCAAGAGAAGAAAAATGATTCAACTTTAGGAAATCTTGAAGTTAAAGAAGAGCCATCATCTGTAGAACCAGCTAATGGCAATGAGACGTCGGATAAATTATCCGACAATGCTGATTCCAGAATAGGAAAAAACGAAATTGAAGATTCCGTCGTTGATAATCTGAAGATTGACAAACCTGAGACTTCTTCCACTGAACAACCAGAAATTGCACAAGAAGATATTTTGACCAGTACATCAAATAACCCTGAAGTTGAACAAGACAAAGAAAAGTTGCTGCAGAAGAAACGGTATTTATTTTTGAAATAAAATATTTTGATAAATAACTTATATTTTAACGTATTTATATTTAAATTAGAGCTGAAAAGGAAGAAGAAAAAAATCGTAAGAAGCGAGAGAAATACGAACAGAAAAAGCGGGAGAAGTTGAATCGTATGAAATAATTTAAATAAAATTTAAATTTTACTAGAAAAAATATTAGTTTTGTTATTGTCATTTTGCATGATTTTAGGAAAAGTAGAAGAGAAGCTTCACATTCTTAATCACAAAATTATAGATAGCTTACATTTGGGTGAACAAGTGGTAAGCCAGTATTGCAATGATTGAAAATTGCTCAGTTTACCATAATATGAACTTTACAGGATATGGATCAGTGTCTTGAAGCGATGATTGAGCTGGATACCATATCTCTTAGTGCCAGCATTCTTAAAAGTAATCCTGAAATTATTTCTACACTTAGAAAAGTAAGTAACATTTCTTTGTCGCATGATCGAGAATTGTCTCTCCATTATGAGTTTCAACAGCACTGAAAACAGTGATAGTTACATTAAGATTTTGGTTTAACAATCTCGTTTGTTTATAAGCTTGCACATTATTCTATGTATAGTTAAGTGATGTAACGATGCGTACCTGAGGTTCAGCTATTTAGGTTTTTTTTCATAATGGATGATCCAGTCTCGAAAAATATAAGGGTTATTCAAATGTTAATTTTTATACTCTATTGATAGTGTCGGAAATATAAAAATTGCGACATTGTGAAAAAGAAAGCGGAGGATTTATTTTACAAATTCAAAGACATGTGTATGGGTGGAGATGGTGATTCGTATCATCATTTATTTACAAGTGACAGATCAAGTCGAACTTCATCAAAATCGTTTTCCACTGATACCGAAGTGGACAGCTCAATGGATAATCAAGGTTGAATTATATGGCGTAGTCAGAATTGAACGAGATTATTAACCATAGCTTATAATTTAGATTGGAATGGAGCACCGTCGTGTACAGAAACGGATAACGGTCGTTTATCAAATATAACAGGAGCGCCAGTATCAGGCCAAACTGATGAACAAGCAAAACCCGAATCCTCAGAAACGACTATTATCAAAGCATCTCCTTCGGAACATAAGAATCAAGTATCAACAGAAGTTAGTAATAGTAGTGGCAATCTTAAATCAACGTCGACTAATAACCGGGGAAATAAGCCAAAGGTAAACTAATCTTTTAAATTTCTTTTGTACTATGAAGAATCTCACTTAAATTTTGACTTTACAGAAAAGGTGAATATTCTGTATGGAATCGAAGTGTGTACAGAATTTTATTTCCCCGGCATTCATACAATTCGTAAGTTTTAATATTTCTTTTTGGTTCTTATTTTCGTGAATTGTTAAGTGATCATATTTTTCATTATTTTGCATTGAACTGCCGTAGACGAAAAACCGAATTAATCCTTTCTATTCATAATTTCATCGTTTTTCTTCCATACATGAAATCAAAAGAAAAAACGTTTTCTTGAGTATAACTGTAATGGAAGTACCGGTAAATTACTGGTATGCTTTACTTGATCAACTTACGTAAATTATACATTTTGCGAAATAAAAAATGTTAAACGTTTCCTTAAATTGTTATAGGATTTTTTGAATGGTTATTTTATAACGATCTTTATAATTACAGTATTGTATTGGAAATATACTGCGGTGTTTCAAATTTCAATTGAACTGTTTCTTTTAAATATTTAGACGAAAACTAGTCTATAAAAGGCATAAAGAATTTCAGATTTATTAAAAGGGTTTTTTTTTTGTTATTGAATTGTTAATTAAACACGCGAAATTCTGTATAGAAAAGTATGGCAATCTGAATTGATTATCATTAATTCATTACTCATTAAAAAGAATAACTAGGATTATTATTATAAACGAAAAGCTTCCTGTTTTTAATCAATAAAATCATATTAAATCTGAGAAAATTTACAAATTGCTTTAAAAAGTTAATTTTCGTTTTTATTTAATACCGGTACTTAAGTTTTAGTCTATGTTCATAATGACATCATGCATAAGTTACGTCATCAGGTCAGTTATGGCCGTCGCGTACCTTCATACTTCGTTCTTTAATAAACGTGCTTAAGGAATTCGGAACTTAATAAATAGGTGAAATGAAAGTTGTATCTATAATAAATCCGTTGATTAAAGAAAATATACGATAACTAGTAAAATAACGATCGGTAGCACGTGAAAGTATTCTTAATAATAACTAAAAGTGAGTGAAATAACGGCAATGCGATGGATCTCATTTCTTTGTAAGAAAATGACAGGTGTAGTGAAGTGTCAACTCAATTCATTCTTATCAACGTAATAATAATTATACATTACAAATGTATTACAACTTCTAAAGAGAGTTGGAGACATCATTAACTGACCGTCGATTACAACAGGTAAGATGACAATCATATTTTTGACTATTTTTTATCGACATACAGTTACCGTAATGGTCCCAATTAGAATGAAGCGGCTATGTCAATACTACTGCTATTCAGTTTATTAATTTACAGTATTCGTTATCTTTTTGCCACATGTAGTTACTTTTGAACAGTAGAAAATATTCATTAAATAGCTTGAAGTTTTTTCGTGTCGACATCCTTTGATACTAACGGTGTATCCTTATTTCATAAGTTATAGCAATTATTCGATGTCAGTTACTGTAAATTGTTTGCGTTAAAAACATTTTCCCGTGAAATTTTCCGAAATGGTTTCTTTCGTTGTAATTATAGACGAGTTTGGCGTTGAAGTAAAAATTTGGTTAAAATTTATGATGCATTTATGAAAATGGGAATAGAAAAAAGAAAACGAGGGACGTAAATCGTATTGAAAATAAAGGGGTGGTTTCGCATCGTTTACAAATTGCCTTTCACTTTTGTAATTCAATTTCAACAACTGTTTATACTGAGTGGTAGACGGTTGTAGTGGGTTGGTTGGTGGGGGATGTGGAAAAGTGTAGAAATGTAGATGACTGGTGTAGTGGAAACACACACATATACACACACAGAGAGAAAGTATTAAGTGAAAATTATCTGGCGTGCAAACGACGTTAAATTACGCCTAAATTATATGTATTTTTTTCATTGTTACTGTGTGTATGTGCGTATATAATGTGCATTGGAAAAAGTTAGAAGTAAATAGATGTTCCTGCGTAATCGATAAGTATAATTATTCACAGTAGAAAAATGTAAAGTATACAATACATGCACATGGTTAACAATATGAGTTTTACCACTTAAATATGTGTACACTCGTTGTGATTAGTCGTTTTCACTCTCTCTTTTATTCTTGTGATTATTATTAATACAGTATCTTCAAATTACTGTATTAGTTGCCGAGATTAGCGACAATGAAAATAGCACTATAACTGTAAATTTTGTTTGAAGAAAACAAAATCAGTAGTGCATTGCATTGGAAGGTATTAATTTATGCTAATTAAAAACACACTTTTATTAAAACTTTTTTAATGAGTTTTATGCTGTCGTTATAGGTACACATAAACAGCTAATTGCGCATTCATTATATGCGCTTAATTTACATTGTAATAATTATATGCACGTTAATTTTTAATTAACTGTTTTAAGGTTGTTCAGTTAAAGAAGATCGCATATGAAATTAACTTGAATTTTACCTTGAGTTTCCGTCTCGGTCAAAAAAAGTTGCCTTTTAAAATGTTTTTAAAACTTTTCATTTATTTTCTGTTAAGTTAGAACAATCATTCTTTTATTACAGTGACAAATCAAACTTAGGACAAAATCAATAGAAAAAATCTTTTTGACGTGTAATGTGGAGAAAATAACCTAAAATGTATTACCTTTAAAGGCTTGCAGTTTAGCCAAACCGTGTAATCGACTTTATGTCGTTTGTTCAATGAGATCTAAGTAAAGTTTTCAGGATAGTCGGTTATTATCATCGTCATCATCTTTGTTTGTTGTTTTGAAACAGAGTTTTTACGACAGACGTTTGTTATCTAAAGTTGTAAAGGTACTTGCATGTTGTCGTTAGGAGAATGTAACGTGGCTGGACTGCAGCATCGTGCATCGTTAATCAGCTGTGTAACGTCTAAAATCCCGATAACCTTTCGACTTTTAATTACTGGTTTCATCTGATACAGTCCAGCGACAGCAGTAGCAATGCCCATTGACTTTTGAGGACGCCATATATAAACGGCCCTTTGCTCCAGATGAAACGGTGGATGACACAGCTGAGTGGCAATTCCGGTATCTACCGACTCTCGGTCTACGTCCAAATTACGTTGAATGTTGTTATAACGTTGACCTTCACGTTGATGCTGTAATAAAGGTGATGGCGAACTTCTAATTATTGCAGCATTCGTCGTTGTCGTCTGCTGCTGCTGGTAATAATTGTTGTTGGTGGATGTTGATGATGATGATCCACCTGCTGTTCTTAATGGGACCCAAACAGATAAATTAGGATGATGTTCAGATGTAATTCTACTGCTTCCACCGATGCCGCTGCGTTGGATGTTTATAGCAGATGATAATGGAGCTGCAACGTTGAAATCATTTGGAAAGATTTTACGCAATGTTGTTGGTGATGATAGGTAGCTGGCTGATGGTGTGTGGTTGTTGACCGTTGCTACACCCATTGCCACTGGCTGCTGCTGATACTGATAGTGCTCTTGTAGCCCCATAGGGTTAATTACACCATCTTGTGGTGAAGCAATTGTTCCACCATGGCCAATACGATTCGGATTAGTTAATACACGACGGTGAAAACGTGGACTTCGAGTTCCACTAGTTAGATTTGAGGAATTCATATTTACTTAAGCTTAGTTCAGATTGAACATCTAATACTGTAAGAAAAAAAAATACGTAAACATTAGTACAAAAGTAATTATTGCATGATAAAATTCATTAAAAGTACATACAGTACTTGAATGGAATTGTCCATGTAAGTTAGATAAGCTTCTAACATTTTAATTTTAATAGCTGTACATCTGATACAAGCTAAATACCTGTACTCACATATTAAATTTGGTTTTTTGTGATTTTTAAAGTAGTATTAATGAGAAGTTGAAAACCACTTGTTTGATAATTTTTTTATTATTCTTCTCCATCAGAATTTTTTTATAACTTTTTAAGATGTGCTAGTTTTGTAGTAGAATGTTTAAGTTAGTGTTTATCTGATGAAGTTTATTGATGCTTTAAATAGTAAAAGTTTTCTTTCATGTTTTCTCACATACTGTACCTACTACTGAATAACTATAAGAAGTTTACTTTTATGGGGTTCGTAGTAATAATTACTGTATATGTTGTTGAAGTGCAAGGTTTTTGATTTAAAGACGACGTGATGATAAGTATTCTACATGTGTATAGGATGTCGTTTACATTTATTTTGCAAACCGGAAAGGTATCGACATTCAGTTTTTTTAATCTGATGAGCTACCCTGTATACAAATGTAATTTGAGAGCTTGATATTTTGATAATCGATAATATTCACGTGAGAGTTGAGTTAGTGTGCACAATTGGAAAATAAAGGAAGTAAAAGTGTAATGGCATTTTAAAGGACGGATATCCTCTTCGAGATAACAACTTGTACGGTACGCTTCTATGTATAATAATATACCGATGAAAGTCTACGATCACCGTGACCGATAAAGCTAATTGGCATTCTTATACATATAGTGTGTATAGTACATGTTGGTTACAAGTTACAGCTGACCTTTGGCCACTAATGTTTTTCTTGGACTAGTATCCGGCCATTCCTAGCTTGCATTGTTTACACGAATCGACAATAAGATACCGTCATTGGAAAGTTTTAAATAATAGTAAATGGTCAGGTTTTATTTGATAGTTTAGTTGGTTAATAGTGCACACTTTAACATTGAAAAATGAGTAATGGTTATAATCGGTTACTTAAGTGTGCTAAATTGGTTAATTTTAGTATGCATAGTTATAATATGACGTAAATAGGATGGATTAACTATCTCTGACGTAAAACATTTGCGCATGGTAATTTTGAGTAATTACTTAATACAAATACACTATTGACTTTTGATAAGCAAATTATATACTTCGATACTGAAGATCACACTTTGATACTGAATTTTGATATGAACAATTTTGTTTGTCATAGTGGTAAACGGTCACCTGTGACGGTCATAGCTTTTGTAAATTAGTGTAATGAGGTCATAATAAATGTTGTTAGTTAACTGCTAATTTATCTGTGGAGGATGAGAGTTGTCAAGAGAAGAAGATTGACGACAACAGTGGATTAATTGAAAGGTGAATATGACATCTAAGTGGCGCCATCAGGCAGTAATCAATGTTTAGGATTAAGCGTCAAATTGTAAAGGAAAATATCAATGAAGAAGTGGAAAGGAAATTCGTGTCCAGGCTGACGTTGACGTAACGCTCATCCATTAACTTTAGTGCTATTTAATCCTTTTCGCAGAGATGGAGGATTTAGGTTCTCTCTAAACCCCAAACTTTCTCCCAACTCCCACCTTCATCCACCCCTCGATATTTAACGTCAAAGATGAGCGCAAGATGTTCAATAGAATTCTTATCACGATCGATGATGATACAATTTTTTACACAATGTAATTTAGCTCTTTTTTTATTAATATTTTATTTTCGAGAGCTTTTTTTTAGTATATTGTGTAATTTCATTTAGCTTTCTGTTTTTCTATATTAGAGTTTTAAAGCGTTTTAATATTGGTCTACAGTAGAACTAGCTGCTCTTTCCATGAATTTTTTTTATGTTCAGTTGGGTATCTTTTAAACTTATTGGAAAATTCAGGGTTTAATGTAACGACGTCTGACAATGTTCGTGTGGATTTCTATAGGTGGGTGGATGAATGCAACAAACGCTAACGTGATAACTAGATGATGAGGAAGAAAAACATGCGACTGAGAGACTCTTTTAGCCGACGCTCTGGCACCAACGCTTTTCCGGAGGAACACGTTTACGTTTCTTGTTCATAGCTCTGTCTCCTATAATGGCACTTATACACAGTCATATGCATATGCGTATTACCTTACTAAACTATTACAGTAAAGCATTTACTGTTGGTTTTAACGTACAACGTTGCCTAAGTTCAATTAACGCTTGCTATTGGTCACAAACAATAAGCGTTCTTGGGATAAAAGCTATCAATTATCAACTTTAGTTCAGTATATTTCCTAAATATTTTTTATTATTACCCAACAGTTGGTTGGTAAATCATTGCTTGCTTAAGTCATCACTAGAATGAGGAACAATATAGAATAATCTTGTTAATTTACCAATTTCGAAATTACTGAAAGCAGGTAAAACTTTGACATACTTATTGTGATGAAAACCCTAACGTTATCGTCGATTTAACTTAGCGGAAACACTCAGTCAACAATGTTAATGAACTGTAAAAAAATACATAATCAGGTTTACATTTCAAATTTTTCATGTTTAAATGACTCATATTTTGTGTTGTATCCGTCGTTTCTGCTGCTTCTTCCTTCACCAATATTTATATCTTTTCAATTACTCTTTATTGAAAGTCATCATTATTATGCATATGGAATATATACAGTTTATGCTACTTCTCCACAACTTTTACTACGTTTCTCATTCACGTCCATAAAAAAAAGTGAGAGCGAGTTAGCTAGAGAGAGATGAGGAAGAGAACTTTATTAAATAAAACCCAGTCATATGTGTAAACACGAAATGTCTGCGAGACTAATAGGCTAAATGGATTATCAAAATAGATAGATCCAGTGTTCAGCGAGTGTAAATGTATCCATTAAGTGAATTGCCTTTTACACCCACCATTGTTAGAGAAGGAGGCTGAAGAAAAGATGACTTCTCCTGTTCCATCATTCTGGCTGTACCGGCCAACATCTTTTGTCGCTGCATATACGCAGCTCATGTTATTGCCGACCATTACCCCACCCACTCATCTTCTCCCCACGTTACGTTACGTTACACTTGTCTATTATGATATTTATTGAAGCTTTTTTAAGATCTAGAGACACCAAAAAAATATATCTTTTTTTTTTGTCAAACGAAAAAACAAAGATGTGTTGAACAGAAGGGAGAGAAAAAGACAGAGTGTAATGTATCTTGTCACTGTGAAGTGTGACGTCATGTTAGGCTGAAGCAAAAAGTTTGGTTATCCGTGTCCATGTAGTATACTGTATGTGTGAGTGAAATCGCTTTATGCATTGATCAGTTTATATGAGAAATTGGAGTAGGGGTTTGCTATGGGAGGAATTGACGGGTGGGGTACTAGTAGGGAAATATGAGATTGTATTTCTGGAGAAAGAGGCGTTTTATGTGATGGGAGATGGAAAGTGTGATGGAATCCAAATAGATATTTCAATTCTGGATGGATGGATGGAAAAATATGTACAACAAAGTAGATGCAGGGAGACGTCGCCTTTGTTTTTAACGTAATTGAAAGCGGTAGTTGTCGGTCTCGTTAGAAATTTATTCGCATGCTAGAACAGCAACACAGGCTGAAATTATATGCAGTGACAGTTTTCTTATAAATGTACCAGTTGTTAATAGTCCATGCATTTAAGGAAATGTTTGCGTTGCAAAAGTGGTGGACAGTACTGTACTGCATGATGACTCACAAAACTGTTGCATTAGCTGAATCCAGATGTACACAATGATTAATGACTCAACTTGGACTTCACATGTAATCATATCGTTTCTTGTTTGATTAGATTATAATTTAAAATCTTGTACATTTTTTTTGGCTTTAAATTATTGTGTTTGAATAGTGGAACTGTCTGGAACTTACTGTATCTGTGAAAATATGCAGCAGAGTTTAATGTTAGCAATTAGCTATTTATAGTCTTTAATTAAAATGCGAGATGTAATTGAATGTAAAGAGTAGTTTTGTGTGTTTTTAGATTGGTATTTGGCAGACTATTTAACTATAAGAGTTATTATAGAAAAAATATAAGGATGAGTTTGTATGAAAATAAATTAATAATTATTGTCGATTAATTAGATTTTTTATATATTTAGCGTGATAAAGGATGGCGCCGAGCTAACGCGAAAATTAAATAGATAATTATACTTTGCAGTCATTTTAAATTAAAGATTGAAAACGTATTAAAACTATCTATAAATATCTTCTTAAAACTTTTTGCGCATTTGACTAAACCAAATTAGCATGTACAGTATTAACAAAATACTGTATCGTTATTGTAATTATTTGGTATCAGCGCCAGTTTAATTTTTTGTTGTTGTTGTAATGAATATTTAACGTGATCGATGTTTAGTAGAATAATTTTTTGCTTGAAAGTTTGGTATTACGATTTTATATGCTGTACTATGATGCTGATGGGGAGGTTTATGTTTTACTAACTATAAAACTACGAACTAGTGAAAGTGAAGTAAATAAATGAAGTTTATTATAGCCTAGTGAAATGGATGATAGTTAAATAACAGCAAATGTCGTGGTATAAAGTTTAGTACTCGGAAATGTCTAAATCTGGTATTTATAAATATCCAATCGACTGCGGTTCTGTAGGTTTCTAGTTGGATTAAAATCATTAAATCCGAAAAGATCTTCTTCGATCCCTTCGAATAATGTCAGTCACGTACAGTACGTCCTTTGGAAAAAGCAAGAGAGAGAGAGAGAGAGAGCGAGCGCTAAATTCGTGGAAATATTAGTGAAAGAGTAACCGGGTATATACACAGTATATATGTACAACACGCACACAAGAAGTAAACGACAGGGATGGAGCTAGAGAATTTATGGCAAGATATTAACAGTTTTTGCAGGCTGGTCACATTGCCTGTGGGTTTTAGCAATGACTTCATGCATGCATTTATATTACGATTGCTTTTATTTATCGGCGCATCTAGATTCCAGATCTATTTACTATAAAATTGTCCCCCACCAATAGTCTTATTCGTCTTTGGTGACTCTAACCTAACCATCTTTCACCTTGTTTTTATCCAGCACCCCCACCCAATCCTCTTCTCATGTGTACATGTCCACACACATTCTCATTCGTTCACATATTCGTATGAATTCCGATAATAAAAACAGGAGGACGAAAATATGATGTAAATATTGTCGTAAAACTGAGTCAAATGGTACAAATTCACTAGTTGGTGACGTCATTGTAGATATAACTGAGAATCAGTGGAAGATGTTGATCAAATTGCAACTTCCGCCATCCTGACAATAAAGTCTTGGAAACAGTACAGTATTATCAAAATTGGTGGCTTTCATGTTTTTAATATTGAGTACACTGCAGTTGCGTTATTCTCAATTTTGAAGCTCTCTGATTTTAAACTCTTAAGTGTTGGTTGGGATTGTGATTTAAGAGACAAAAATCAGCACATGTCAGTTAACTATTTAAACTTTATTGTGACAGCTATGACATATTTTTTTATTAAAATTTCAAATGTAATCTCTGGTTATTGATTGTGTGCTTAACAAACTTGTAAATAGCTCGATTAACATGTTAACATGTGGTTACTTTAATTTTGGGCTTCTCAAGCTTTTGAGGTTATTCATTTTCATTTACAGTAAATATTAATGCACATACAGTACGTGTAAAAAAAAAATTTTGTTAATTTGAATTGTGACGTTGTGCTACGTATCTGTAACACAAGGCTATGTTTAGTAACTTTTGTGCATAATTAAGTTATTCGTTATTCGTGCAATTTGTTGCAACCACTTTGTTTAACGTACTTTGAATGCTAACAAATATTTGACAAAGTTTACCCATTTTCATGCCTTTTACTGTTGCAGTTTTGCTGTATTTGAATGTAATTTTGCAAAATTGACATCCTCGCTTGTTAAAGAATTGTCCTTTATTTAGTCATTATAAAAAAGCATAGTTTTTCACAACTTCCGCACCGCTTTTATACTTATCAAGTTATCATTTTACACTTTTTAAAAAGACTTGTGAAAAAAATGATATAGTGTAAGTACTGCATTTATACACTTTGCATGATAATAAAACAAACTGTTTTATTATGACATGGTTGTTTTTGTACTGTATAACTGTGCATGAATGTAGGCTAGTTAGCAATGTCTATAAAAGTAAAGTGGGTTGTCGGTGCATTCGGCCTTTGTTTGTGCTCTTGATTCGGTTATGCACCTAATAATAGAGTTTTTTTTATTTTGGTGATGTCGAGGTCCACGTACACCGGATACAAGCACTTGATCAAATTGAGCAGAGTTCTTTGATGAAAAATGATATTTATAATAGTGCAGTTAGGAAAGGGAGGCAACATAAAAATATGTAGAAAAATTATTGTTAGATAGTTAGAATTTAATGGTTTGTGTGAGGGATTTTGAGGAGTGTAAATGGGAGAATTTATATTTAGAAATGAGGGTGGTGGTGTGGGGGATAGAAAAGTTACCCTTCATCAGCTTCCTCCTCAAAATAAAAATACACACACACTCACACTTTTGTATACACACATTATACCGTTTATTAAAGTGGTCGAAATGTGGCATTTATAATGTAAAGAGAGTCTGCAGCTGTACTTTACACTAGTAAAGGCAATAGCAGCCACATGATGCGCACCATTTTCCTACAATTAAGCAATAATCAGCGTGAGAAAGTGCTGAATAAGGTGGTCTCCCTTTTTCTTTCCAAATGACAAACGAGCGACTAATTAGACGTACTTATAGGAGAATTAACAAACTCTGTCGCCGCCGCCATCATCATCATCATCAAATTGAGAAAAGTCATGTGAAATGATGATGACGACACAACTTGCACTGAATTTCTCCTTTTATGTGCATTTCCTTCCACTTCCACCCACATTATTCCCCTCACTTTTTAATTTACTGCAATTTACTTTTGCGCCTAGCATATGTACAAGTACAATAAAAACGTGCCTTTCTTCACATTTTGGCAAAAGTTATTTTCTGTTAAATTATTTCATTAAACGTTTTCGTTTCGCTTTGTATACACAAAGTTTTTTTATTTCAGTTTTTGCAAACTTTATTTTAATTATTTAAAAATTTGCATGGTAAATTTTAAAATGCTTTATTTTTTTATGGTTGTAATGGCGATTGTTTGGCAAACTTTTTTTTTTTGAAGTTGTAGTTGGAATACTTTGCAGATAAAATTAGAGTTGGCTTGTATCGTTTTTAAAAGCAAACTAACATTTATTTACGCCTGAACGCAGAATACTACTAACATTTATCCTTTCTAAAGCATTTTATTTCTTTTTTGTTGTTGTTATTCCTCACTTTCTTATGTGCGTTTTCTTTCAATGTTGATCTTTTTTCATAGTTTTGTACTTTTACTATCCATGGTACAGTGTATCCAGAACTGAGCATTTGTAAATGATGTTACTAAATCTCTTTAAAACTTTTGCAAATGGATTGAAATCCGTTGTGTAATGGACTTTAATGTGAATCTACAAAGCAAAAACTAATGAAATTGTTGCACTTACAAATATGCATTAAAACGGTTACTAATGTGTCTGTAACCTAAATAGTTTTTATTAAAGGATGAATTTTCATTAGTAAAGTCATTGTATTCATTCTAAATCAACTGGACTTGGTCATCCTAGCCTTTTAAGTTGCCATAGGTTAGATGGTCGATCTCCATAAGTTGGGACAAGACCATTAATAACATTAAGTGCACTTTCTTATACATTTTTAATTTCATGTTAACTGTGCGATAAATCACTTGTTACAAATAGGTTTTAAATGTATATAATTTTTTAAGTCTATAAAAACCAGTGTAAAATATTGTTTAAATTTGGGTTACACGTTTAATAGTGTGAGTATTGAGCAACCATCGATTCGGTACAAGGCATAAGGGACTTGTGTGTCAGTTAGTGAAGCGTAACATGTACCGTCTATGTTGATATCTCATGTGAACACAGTTGTTTGTATTGCACTTTTTCCAGGTGATAAAACCAGAGCTTTATTATATTTTTTTCTTCTTTTTTTATCGTTTTCGTGAGAGTCCTAAGGTGGTAGAAGAAGAAAATAGATGGGTGTGTAGGTGTATTGTTACAGAGCAATGATTCCTCCATTCATTTCCTTTTATCACAATGCAACATGCTGTTTTCGGCGCGTGTGGGCTACATTTCAACTTGACTTACCGGTGCAATTGTCTACTAGAAGTACTGTAGGTACTGTAAAAGCAGTTGAATGACAACCATAAAGAGTTTACAAATGGGTTAAGAAAAGAGTTTGTCTATATTATAACTTATAAAAAAATGTGTTATTGCTAAGGGGGTTGAGAAATTTTTGTTTATTACAGACACTAAAAAACAAATACATTTTGGCTGTAAATATACAACGTTTATATTTGTTATTTACAACTAATTGAGTTATTATGTTAAATTAAACCGTTTTTATTTACGTGCTTGTTAAACTGTTACTTTGGTGTAACTTTAAGTAACAAAACATAGCGAGCACCGATAGCTTGTTTTCGAAATAAAGAGCCCTTTTTTCTGTATTTTTCTTTACTAAACATGTTTTTTAAATTCCTTTGCAAGCAATAATTATATGTGCAAAATAGATGATGCTAAAACCATGTTAAATTTTAATTTTTAAATTAACGCGTTGCTTGTACTTTTAGTTTTTAAATAAGAACTAAGTTATGTAATCAGTGATTTAAATCAGTTTTTGGAGTTTTATTGTTGATGTTATAATTCGATCAATGTCGTGTCAAATATATGTTTAAAACGTACGTCACCATTTTATGTTTTAAATCGAATCTTGACTTCTTCCTTCAATTACTATCAAAATCCTTACATTTAATTTCCTTTCACCACCAGGCCAGTAGATGGTTTCTGTGTATACATACTAAACTAAACCAAAGATATAAAAGTGAGTGGCATATTCGGTGCGGTAGTGATGATAGTGGAAATATACAGCAGGAGAATAGGTTGGGTGAGGTGGACAGGGGGAGTGGAGGGTAGGGGGTGGAGGAGGGGGAGAAGATGTTATAATGGTAGTAATAGGAGATACCTCGTATTCTGTATAGTTGAGTTAATAAGGATCCCGGATGGGAATTGAGAGCGGTTAAATTGCCCATAAAATTGAACAATTACCTTGATGTCCGTCTCTAATAGACCAGTGCTTTTGGACCTAAAATTAAACTGTTTTTTCCCTGCCACATTTGGCCTTTTCGGACTTTGTCTATGGCTTGATAGAAACTTAGATAAACCAAATAGGTTAGGAGTGACTAAGATAGCCTAGGAAAACACTTTCCACCCCCTACAAATTCAACGGAGATATGGACCCAAACTGCTCATATTAAGCTATACAGCATTTTACGAGAAAAGGTACAATACATGACAGATGCAATGTTTGGTAGCTTGTATTGTTGTGCAAATGAAAAATTTCGGAAATAACAATTAGTATAACGAACTATTGCAGTGACATGACACAATAATGCATTTCTAGTTATTTAGTAACCAATTAACTTGTTACATTAAAATGAACTACTAGGTGGCACAAAGTAGAGCAACCATATTCACTACCAATTTCTTCGGTTTTTATAAATTTAATTGATTGTGACTATTGACACTGTTTTTGGGTTCCTGAGTTATGCCAATTTACTTAAACATTCATAAACTTGTATTTTTGGTTGACGTTATTTTAATGCGTCGTGCATACTAGGTTATTTTATGATTGTCAATGTTTCCTGTGATTAGCAGTTTTCCTTCGAAAAAGTTAAGTGCTGTAGTGGAGTTGTCTGTATCACCAAAACTTTGAAAGAAGTCGAGATAGAAAAACAGAAAAAAAAATGAATTTGACGATAAAAATTGCTCAGTAAGCCTTAGAATGGATATGAAAACAACTAAGAACTGTGCTTGAAGATTTTTTTTTTTGCTTTTTCCACTTTACTATTACAATTCTGAGTGAAGAGCTAGGGCCTCATGCAGTGATTGTTATAGCTAACATTTGTGATTCTCATATATGCCCATATAAAACACAGAGTGGCAAATGGATGGACATCTTTTTTAAGTAAAAAGTTGTATAGAGAACGATATACGGATGTTGTATATATGGTTTCAAAACTTCAATGTTTTAGTTTTTCCATTCTGGCTCTTTCACTCACTGTTTCGGGTTTTTTTTTCTCTCTCTTTCTTTCTTTCGTGTGTATATACAGTATATTTATTGTTAACAAAAAAAATAAAAAGATGGAGATTTCGTATATTCATCTAAAATGACTTCCCCCTCCTCCTTCTTTCTTTCCTTACCCTCCCTCACTTTCTCTTACATCTCTTTCGTATTTATTAATGTGAATGTATCCACTTTACAAACGTCAGGGTTACGAATTTGGCACTGGTTTCCAAACATTATTTTTTATATGCATAAACGATAGGTGGCGTTACACAAACTAGTTTCCTTGCTCTCAACACTTAAAAATAAAAGACAACATGGATTTAGAGGAGAAAAAAATTGGCAGTAAATTTTACCAGAATTCAATTACAATAATTAAATTTCATCTGCAGTATTTCGCTTTTAAATTCGGTAAACAGATGTGCTTTTAACTCAGTTTAATGAAATGCTTAAAGCAATGGTGCTATAAAATCATAAGATAACTTTTCCTGCAATATAGTACTGTAGCTTCACCGTGATTTAAATTTTAGCTTAGAAATTGTTTAAAACGATACTAATTATTAATCAGTAATTGCAATTTTTGTATAAAAATGTTTGGTATATGGTGTATACTGTAATAAGAATTTTAATGAATTTATATATGAATTTTCACGCAGTGATCGATGCAAGTCGTATTAAAAATGAAAACTAAAGATAGACATGTTTCTGTTTTCACATTACAGTATCTGATTACGTTAAAATATGCAAATTTATATAAAAACCTCAATTTATTTTGTTTTTTTTTATATCCTAAAAACTCAATTTTGTGTTTTATAAACTAGAGTTTGTATATTAAAAATCCAATTTTATATTTAAAAAACTGAAACTATTTATTTTTAAATAAAAGAAGAGTTTTTTAGTCTCTTATTTTCGACATTTTAACGCTGGCTGGAAAAAATTGCGTTAAATTAAATGTGTAAAGTGTAGCTGTTAAGTTCTTTGCTGTTTTTGATATTAATGGTTAGTCTACTTAAAGTTAAACTTAGCTTCAGGAAGCGGTTTTTTTTAACGGAATACCGACAACTTAAAATTTAGTACCTTTTATATCAAATTGCATTTGTGCGCATTGCTGTTTTGTATAATAATAAAGTATACAAACTGTATCTGTGCTTTTTTTTTTCTTTAAAAAAATATAAGACACGTACAGTTATTGTATATATGGCTGTATAAACGGCGTTTAGCAAAAGTAAAGTGGACCGCAACGTTTTTCCGTCGTCTTTTTTATTTTCAAGATTGAGGTTTATAGTTGTAGACAGACCTTTCGGCGCCAGACTAGGCATTTAACCATTTGTATCCACTGAAACCTTCTCGAAACAAGAGATTCCTCCCTAAATTGGCGGCACACTTTAATTTGTATGCAGCGCCAAACCAACGTTATTTCAGCGTTATTTACCATTGGGGAGGGAGTTTCAACAAATTTAATGTACTTTAAATGAGGAGTCTTGTTTGGTTGTCAGCTTGGTAAAATCGCTGGAACTATTAATTTTAGCAGGTAATCTTTTACCACTTGTCAGCTTTATTTTTTGTGATTCCAAAAGTTTTTCAGAAATTTTTTTTAAAAAAGAATTATTAATAATTTTGTTATCATTTGAAGTTGTGCTCATGCCAAATTTGAACCATTTTGTAGTTTCCATTTCGAGTAAAGAAGTTAAAAAAATATGTGCAAAAGTTTATTAAAAAGCATTACTGTTATTATGATACTGTTTGTAAGCTGATACCAACAAATTGCAAAAATAGTTGAATTATAAAATTGGCTATAATTTTTATGAACTGTGGCATCAAATTGTCTTGATAAAAGTGGTAATTGCAACAAATGTGATTTTGAATTTGGGAAGAGTAAAAATTAGATTTAAATAGGCTTACTATGTCATGAGGTAAGACTAACTTGCAAATGAAAAGTCATGCTTGGAAGTAACGTATTCTCAGTAATTTACTTAGCTTGTTAAGATGAAAAACGCATGTTTATGGTTCTTATAGCATGCTTTTGGTTTCTTTCTTTATGTTTGTTTGCTGGATAAAATTAATTCTTACCTTTATTTACCGACGTTCATAGTCTTAACACAAATATGGCTGCGAGTGGATTTGTGTGGTTATTTGCAATTACGTTGTGCAATTAATCCATTGCAAGTGTTGCAGAGATTAAGTTTAATCTTAGTGCTGCATAATACTGTAGTTGTAAGCGGTTAGAGAGTTTAGATTGAGGAAAAAGTCTTTGGCTTACAGCAAGAGCATCTATTTTTGGTCCTCAGCAACATACAAAAAGATTCAAATAACTCGGTGACGTCAACAATTTGTTTTTTATTTGCCCAACAACAAACTTGAGAGACAAGATAGTTTGAAAATAGTAAACTAAGTTAAAATAAATTGTGCCAAGTTCAAGCTCAGTGAAATGGTGGAGGGAGGAGCCAATCAATTTTCAAACATGGCGTAACTTTCTGATAAAAATGCTTTTATCATTGTTATTTTGAATTGATGCGGTTTCTGTTTTATTAATATTGAGTCATAAATTCTTATGGTGAGGCATCATTTTTTCTCAGTTGCTGAAAGCCTTGCATGACATGTATCGTCAAATTGATAGTTTGTTGTAAAAATTACTACTAAGAAGCACAAATACGAATTTTTCGATTATTAACTCATTATGATAACTTTGATTTTTTAATTATGAGCTAATAAAGTTACATTTTACGACAAATTAACAAATTGTAATAAGTTCCAAATTAGTAAATCCAAACTGATAACTTGTTAGTAAATTTTTATGGAGAAGTTATCCTTGACTTCTTTGCAAAATATAACATTTAATAATACTGTAATATTAAAATGGACATTGTTTTAAGGAACTGTATATGTCCAAAATAATGCATACTAAAAATTTGTATATTTTGTCAAAATACAGGAAACGTAGACTTTAAATATACTAATATTGACAAAATTTACGTAGAAAATGTAATTGCGAAACATTAGTGTGATATTATGTTTAAAATTTAAAGGAGGCCACCCAAGTCCTAATTTCTCCAGATGTCTAATTTTGACATGACACAACTTATTACATTTTTAAAAACTATCTATTTACATGTTGCATAATTTGATGACGTTAACATGTGATTAACATGAATCAGTCGGTGCTGGAAAAGTAGATGACATGTAATTACGTGAAAACACATCGAATTTACTTTTGTGTTTGGGATAAATTACCGGTTACAGTGCAGTAGTTTTATGTATTTTGAGCAAATTGGACAAAATAAGAAATTGATTGAATTAAAAGTCCAATATTGACAATGCTATAAGAAGATTGATTACAAGCAAATCGTCAATTGTTGTTTGTTATTGCTTTTGTTGTTGAGACCTTAACCTCGTTTGCGATGTATTACAGTACAACACTGTTGAGTATATACAGTATTATAGTAATGCCTGATGCTGATGGAGAGCTTAGTTGAGTGTTTCCTCCTACATTTTGAGCCAAATTTGTTCCGATTTCGATCTATTTTGTGGTAGAAAATTAAATAACGCTTTTACACGGCTGACGTACGTGTGGTGGTGACTGTTTTAACGCTTTGTCCATAGTCATCGCTATAGTAGTAGAGATCTGCGCCAAGTTATGGATGACAAATGCGATTATTATCAACATACAAGAAACTAAAGTCGATGGTGAGCAAATGTGTTGGTTGCTGTTTGTACTGGTACTGTGCTGGGTTTTTTTCCAAAATGAAAATTCTCCCTTGTGTCAAGATAATAGCAGACGATTTTTATTTCGATTAAAAACGAATTTGTTCTGACATAAATTCAAGCAACAAAATATAGAGTAAGGGGGGAATAAAAAGTAGGACTTGCGTGATGAGAAATTATGGAAATAACTTTGTTTTCCATCTGAATATCAATGTAATTGAATAAGGAATTTTTATTAAATTTTTTTGTGTGTTGAATTTTTTTTGTGGATCAATTGAGTCAGTAAATACGCAACTGCTTATCTAGAATGAATTGCGAGGAACTCATGAATTTTAACTAATTTTAGATATTTATAAGAAGTTTATAATAGTTAATTTTTAATTCAATTAAGAATTGGCTTGCTATTTTTTTGAGTCTTAAAATATAGTAAAATTTAATGAATGTTGTAGCAAATTTTTGGTTGAGCTCTCACGAGAACCAACTTTAGTCGGTTCATGTATTTAACCGTGTTAATGTTATACATAATTTACCAAGAAAACGGTCCTATAGTCCTATGGAAAGGGCTTCATTCTTATTAGTTATTAGACTCATTACAGTTCTTGATTTTTTTATGAAAACTTACCGGTTTACTTTACACCGTTATTGAAACGCTTAAAAGACATTAGCGAACATTTGAATTTAATCGACGTTCGATTTTGGTGATTTGTTACTTTTATTTTGTGATTAAGGAATTTATCTAGAGATTTTTTTTTCTTCCTTAATTTTCATTTCATTTGTAAGATTAAGGGCGTTATAGGGCTTTTAATTCTTTCCAAATCGCTCTGTGCTTTATTTGATAAATTTATTTTTTGTGAAAGGAGAAATTGTCACTTGATTGATGACTTTCCGTACAAAAGTTGTGCACATTCCAAAGACATGCATGCACACACACACACATAGGCTTTAAATGCATCAGAAGCTATTATTAAAATTTGCATCAGTCATCACTAAATCAAATGTATAAAGTAGACTATGGTAGTAGGAGGAGTAGAGTTGGATGAGAGTGGGAGTTCTCGTCAATGTATTGGCAGCCAAAACAACGTTTTGTTATTTTTTTTATTTTATTATTATGCAAATAGACACTTGACTGTGCAGAGAAGAAGATTGAGATTTAGATGTGCATGTGATTCATTTTGATGGATTGACTGGGAAAAAAAGAGAGAGATCAGTTGACCAAAATTACTCTTCAAAATTCCACAAATTAAAACCACCGAAAGCTTTATATAATAAAAATACAAAAGCGTGATTTCAGCCAATTTTTCAAATGAAGGCGCATATTACATGCTTTAATGACGAGGAAGCAACTGGTTTCATTCATGCTTTGCATAAACTTCAAAGAATTTGCCTAAGTTATGTGAATTAATCTAAGGATATAAAAAATTCTTTAAAAACGAAATCTTAGCGTTTATATGATAAATACCAGTGAAAAGAATTCAGTATTACGCCTCCTATTTACAGTATATTTTCCTGTTCGCATTCACTTCTAACTGATAAATGATTATTGCGTGTTTTTTTGTTATTGAAAAATATTAGTAAGTCATTAAGACATAGTCAATATAAAAGCTGAAAATTTGCCATGGTATGATGTCATTAGTTAGATGATTTTTTAGGAAATTATACAGGTGAAATTTTATGGTTATTAAATAATATGAATTCACCTTTAATGCAAATTTCAATTATAACGGAAATTCTCTATGTTCTTATTTACAACTTTAAAAAATAATGATTGAAAAGAAGGAAAAAAAAGTGGCATAGCATTATTGTGAAGGACTTTTTATTTTGCCATTTGAATATACAGTAATTCCATTAACAATCGTGGTATTTATGCGTATCGGAAATGGTGACGATTGGGAAGCTGATAAAAATAAAAATAAATTTAAAAACGGTTTTTGGTACGATTGCGCGTTATCTATGTGCGCTGGATGGAGAACGAGCATGTTATTGTTTAAAACGTTACGCTTATGCAAAGTAATAAAAGCTACTGCTACTTGCTGTGTGTATAAATATGCATGTCTGTTCACATTAATTCTAATTTTGATATAAAAATATGAGTTTGCATGACGTGCGAGTGGCAATAGCGACAAAGTGGCGTCGTCGTCGTCGAAGAATTACAAGTACTACTTGCACCCCTGCTAAGCAGGTTGATGACAGCGATAACAATCAGCTCTCAGCTCAATTACACATACTGTAGCGCCATGCTCCACCGTTGTTGATGTTGGCTAAAGTCGAAAAGCAAAATGTGATGACGTTGTCAAGCGCTAATTGTTATAATTAAGAGTGGATTTAAGTTGAGGTGAAAGATTGGTGGTGACGGCTATGTACAATGTACGAGAAGTATTGCTTAATAAAGTGAACACGTCGATTCTTTTAAGTCAACATTTTCAAAAGTACAAAAGCTCTTCAGTAAATATTGATACTGAAATAGCGTTATCGACCATTTAAAAGCCGCATTAAATATTATTACATGTAATTTATTGGAATTGTGGTCTCTGAAATATTTTGATTGTTGTTTATAAGTTAATGAATGCTAAATTGCAATCTCAGTAATGCACTAATTCGATTAGTCTTTTAAAAAATTGCTTATTTTAAACAATTTTTACTTAGATATTTGAAATTATTGTATTTAATATGAAGACATGGCTTGTGCTGTAACTACTGGATTTTTTATTTCTTTGCTTTTGACTTGTGAAGAAATTTGTCTTAGTCACGAGTTAAGAAACCTTAAATAAAATAATAATTAAGTTTGACATTTCGGAATTTGCTCTCTGTAAATTTGCGGTATCTCAATGATTGCCATCTTTACATTTATTTTTTCTTATAAACCTTAATTTTAAAATAATTTCACTTATTGCAAGTAATCTATGATGAATGTCCAAATTGATAAACCATGTCCACGGTTGTTTTTCTCAGATAGAGCAGGTCAATAAATACCTTTTGAACGTTATTTTAATCTAATAATTATTTATGGAAAAACATCATTAGATTTTTTTTTTTCAAAATAAAAATATACAGTATGAGAATGACATGGCAACAACCATTGTGACTCAAAATGGGACCTTAATTTTAAGCTGATGAACTGAATATTGATCAGATTTTATCAGGTGATTTTGTTGTTTTGATAGTTTTGAGTTTTTTAAAAAAATAAATGCTTTGAGTTTGTTGTTGTGTTTATAATGGTTTTTTGTTTATTAGTTTGCTGGGTTTTTTAATTGCAACTCAGTGTCGTGGGAGACGTTGCTGTTTCTCAAGCGCTGTTTGTGTATATATACAGTACCATTAATAATCAACTTCAATGTCTGTTTCCTTTATGGAGTTGTTTTTATCTGTCATTTACTTAATGCGAGAGAAAAGAGTTTACCATAGGTTTTACATGTCAATTTTTTTTTTTAATTTTTTTCACTGTATATAACGACACAGATGCGCTTTGCACTATTTTATACTTGATCTTTGGCCCCTTTTTTAGAAGGTTTTTTTTATGTTTTACTTAACTTTTAATGTGCAACGAATTTACTAACATTTATAATTTTATATTTATTAGCTTAAAGTTTTTTGTGTGTGCCATTTTCATTAAAGATTAAGAATGACTGCTGTATAGTGCTCAGCAAGGTGCAAAACGTTCCTCGAATAAGCCTTAGTCGAAGACAGACTTCTGTCAAACATTTCGATTAAAAACAAAATGTTAAGGTCAAATTTCCAATCTTAAATCATGAATGTAAAATAAATAATATTCAAACTTAAGTTATCTTTGAAAGTAACTGTATCTAGATTTCTAAACACGGTACTGTCTGTAACTCGGTGAGGCTCCAACAATTTAAATGGGTTCTAACTAAAACATTTAAACAATTTACCAAGGCATTCTACACACCGGTACTGTACTTTTCCGTATAAGTCACTTTTATACATACTTCAATTGTTTTTGTCAACGGTTACTTTGATTAAGGTATCTAACTTATACACATCCCTTTATTTTTTAACCAAGTTTGAGTACATTGATAATGCACGATTTTATAAAACTAAAAAAAAGTTTAAAGTTATATAAATAAACTAAAACAATGGGTTCCTTTTGGGCCAATAAGTGTTTAGCTCTTAAAGTAGGCTCAGTATATAAAAAATACAGTGCGATATTTTTTCATATTTTTTTATTCGCTAACTTTTTGCCTCTTCATTTAGCTTGTGTAATGGCGGTTGAAATTCGAAATAACATACAGTATGTGATTTTGTGTTGGTACTTGGTACATTGTTGTCCAGCTGGGCTTTCAATTTTAGCTCAGCCTCAAAGGTGCTTGAGATTGGAAATTATGTTTCTAGAAATCGTAAATTAGTCGAGAATGCATTTTCAAGTCAGAAGGAAGGTGGATTTAAATATATTAAAACTTTACTCGTCCTTTATAGTGATTATTTTTAGTTTTTTGCTTCTGTTTCTTTTGATATGGTTACAATTCAATAGCGCAATTTAATATATTCGAGCATTTTATGCGATTTAATAATGTTGGTAAATTTAAAAATGACCTAAACCATGTTTTTATTTTACATTAAATAACACAGCTGTTTTGAACGTGTCAAAAGTTGTGTTTTTTTTTAATGATAAAAAGTTTACATGTGTTTTCTTTGAATGTAATGTATTCCTTTGGCCTATTTTCCACACTCGCCAAGTTACAATTTAAATGTGTAAGTTGAAGGATTTTTTATATTTATTGTTTAAATATTTTTTGTGGAATTGAAAGCTGTTGGATGACAGTGGCGTAACAAACAATTTGTACCAACTTAAATTTTTGTAATTGAACTTGTATTCTGAACACATTTTCAGTACAGAATTTGACTGGTAGGGATTTAACAGTTGAGTGAAAAAAGGATTTGAGTGGCAAACCACATTAGTGTAATATCACTCAGGATTGAACGTCAAGGATTACATTTAAACTGGGTGACCAATCACGTCAATACTACAGCACTTACTGTATATAACAGATTTTGGAAATGAATTAAGAAAAATTCATTTTTTGCAAAGTCTCACAAGTTAATTTGGATTTATCTTTTCCAAAACCGGAAATGTTAACTAAGGTTTTCTGTACAATTAGGTAAAATGGTAGAAAATAGATTCTGTTTTTTATGACTGATTCTTATGTAAAATGATTAGAAATTGTAACTGTAACGGATAAAACTTGCAAAGTTGTATTCACTCTCTTTCTTGTATAGTTCTATAGAGTAGTTTGAAAATTGTAGCTTGTTAAAATTTTACTAAATGTAGCATAAGTATCTTTTTGGACTTCTATTTATTTCCTGATTTTCAGATTTCAATTACAGTACCACACTTTGAGAATTACTGTTGTATACCACCCGAGCTCTAATTTCACGGATACGATGAAAGATGCTTGTCTAACGATAGATAGCAGAAATGTAGAAATCTGTCAATACTAAAATTGCTAGTTGAAAATAGACATAAGTAATAGTGGGTTACATATGATTCTAAAACGGTAAAACATTTTCAAACACTTTCCACCATAATTTTCCTGTTTATCCCATAAACACTGGGTATACTGTTCAACTACTGTTTTAAAGATTTTCATTGCCACAATTCATTCCACCAATTTTTATGTTGGCCGATTTGTAATTTAGTTTAAACCGTAAAAGTTATTTAAGAGGGTTGCACTGACACAACCGATTTTACATGATTCATTAGTTTTAAATTGTATGTCAGCATTGTTATTTTATGACAGTAATGTCACAAGACTTTTAGTTTTGTTGTGCAGATAAATATTTTATTTTTAAAATTAAACGAATTGTTTCGTGATTCATTATTACTCGGTAGATGATTCGAGTTAAAATTACACTCTGGTTTTTAATTTCCTTCTTTGACTTGCTACAGTATATTCATGTGTTCGCCATAGTTACTTCCGTTTCATATATAATTTTATTTGTCATTTTATTTGCTAGGTTGCGGGGGGAATGACTACGACGACGATGACAATACAATAAAGAAAGAAAATGCTGAGGCTTTAGAGGTAAGTTTTTGATATCGAGCTCACATTTGTGGGTGATGGAAAGGGAAGGGGGAAATTAACGACCATTTCCAACTCCTACTAACTTATCAAAGGGATAAAATCTTCCACGGATCCGCCAAACTTTTTCATCCACCCACATCACATCACTTTTGATAAAGAGGGGAAGTACTTAAGTTAGGAACTAAAAATAAATGTACAGTACGGTTGGTTGTGGCTTATAGTTACAGCAAGCTAAATGCCTGAGATTCAAAGATCTTTTTTACACCGGGGGAAAAAGTCCAGTTAGAAAATGAACAATAAGGTCAATTCACAACCATGTTTTCGTCTGCTATCATTTCATCAGAGCATCCATTTCGTATAGCTTCCATGTCCTAGTGGGTCTCTCTTTTTTTTTTTATTATTTTCTTCTTATGATTTTGCTCCATATATTTTGCCCTTTGTTATTGTTTGGCGAAAATTTCTAACACTCATGCAGGATTTATTGTTATCTTATATTTCGTTTGTAGAAGCTTAGAAATAGGCCCATTGACACGCGGTTTTTGGTAGACATTCCGAATGGTGGTCATTTAGGATGGATTTTTGGTTTTTTTTTCTCCTGTATGATGACAGTGACTCGTTGAATCAGACTCACTTATCGATCAGTCAGCCGGTGTATTAGGGCTTTTGTTAAACTTGTACGGATTTATCAAGCTGAATTAGTCGGAAAGAGATAATCGACTTAATTTTCAGCTTGTATTTATTATACAAATTAAGCTGATTTACATATGGAAAATTGGGTAGCAAGTGTTTATCTCAGTATCATTGTATCAGAAAAGCATTTTAATACTTTTTGTTTATTAAAATAATGTTTGAGAAATTATAAAGTCATTAATTCCTGAGATTTTGTATATCCATTTTTAAATCCAAATTGTGGCTTTAAAGATAAATTTGACGTTTGTTACCTAAAAAATCCAGCTGAATATGACAAAATTTGACGACATAACTTAATTGCAAGAAATGTAACTAGTGTATCAGTTATCTTCCAATTTGCTAATTAAAACACTATTTTTTAGTGTTATTAGTTATTATAAAGATTAAATTTGTTGGCTTATTATTTGCCATTGCATTAACAACAGTGCATTGATGAATTATTGTTTATCTTAAAATTAAATGAACGCATGCGCACTTTATGCGACTGGTTTTTTTTTCTATCGTTGTTAAACTTGTAATGTACATCGAAAGTTGTAAAGTGCAAGGAGTTTTTTATGTGAGTAAAGTAAGGACTGTATAGCGATACTAAGCACTCTTATTATTTGTTCATCTTCAAAAACACTTTAAATAAACGATAATAAGATAAAGAGGACGTAGGGAAGAGGAATAAACAACATATTTGCAGGCATTAATTTATTGGAAGCCACATTTATTTAACGTACAAAGCGATTAATCATTTCACTCAGAAGATGCGAGGAGAAGAAGAAGAAAAATTAATAAAGAAAAATAAAGAGAGAGAAAGCTTCTTTTCATTATCTTATTCTTAATTACTTTGTCGATTAAGTTTGTAGTGAAGACTCTGAAGAGAGTGCTAACTTAATACAGTATGTGACACCGTCAAACTCCCAACGCTATTAGTTTGGTTTTATTTTGCTTCTTTAAATTTATACAAAAGCATCCTATATCTATCATCATATAAAATGTACAATAAGAAAATTTGGTTGGTGTTTTAGTGTGTTTACATGCATTAGACTGTAGTGTGTATGTGTGTTTGCTTGCTTCCTATATGCCGTATAATATGTTAGTGGAATTGTCTACGATTTTCAGAGCCTTAAATCGCCTGCTCCAAAAAAGTTAGGGGGCGAAATTGTGTTGTTGGC
Source organism: Helicorthomorpha holstii (assembly GCA_013389785.1). Lineage (NCBI taxonomy): Eukaryota > Metazoa > Arthropoda > Diplopoda > Polydesmida > Paradoxosomatidae > Helicorthomorpha > Helicorthomorpha holstii. Next base: position 11,257,399 of record JAAFCF010005748.1, on the reverse strand, counting down.
GGGGGTTGGACTTTTGCTGTTCCTCCTCATTTAATTCTCTTCGGTTTTATATCTGTATGAATGTGTGCCAACCTCGATTTCTTTTATGTTCGACGATGGGTCCATTTTTCAATCAAATGATAAAGATCTCTCGGTGCTAGATCTTCCTCAAATCCTTTACTTCAAAAGTCACTGTATATTTAGCCGCCATGTTTTATATACCACAACGATGGCGTAATACGTTTATTTTGTAAAGTGGTCACCAGAGAGTGAGAGAAGGAGTGATTTGAATTGAAAGAGATTTATTTTTAGATTTACAGATAAATTGGTAGATAATAGTTCGAAAATTTGCCATATTTTAATTTGCAGCTTTTGCTTTATTTGAAATACATGTCGCCTCCACTACACAGCTGTAAACATGGGCGAAAAAAATTAAATAATTTTGCAAAAAGTCACCTTAAAAGTTTTAGAAAAAAAATTAATTTTAGCTTAATTTTTAGCTAATTTAAATACACCGTGTTTTTTTTTTTTTTTTTTTTTTGGTTTTTTTTTTTGAGGTGTTGGTTACTGATAGTCGTGTTGACATTGTATTTTTAAAATTGGATGAAATTAATATTCGTTTCGATTAATTCATTTCATCACACATAATTTTTTTAATATTCACATCACGGATTTGCCTCTGATTAAAAATAGTGTTGGGACGCTCAAGGTGTCATTTTCAATTATCATACGTTTACTGCTAAAACGTGATTTCCCCTCCCATCATAATATATTACAACCAAGGAGCCAGTTCTTTTTAATTTAATTTCCCCAATGGCTTTAATCTATTTTAAACGCTTCCATCATTTACAACTCATTTGTATGCTAAAACTCTGTTGGAATTTATTACACCGTTGGCTTTTACATGGGGAAAAAGAGACCTTTTGTTATTACATTTAAGCCACATGTTGTGAAGAAAACATGCTAAAAATGTTTGCAAACTTGCAAATATTACCCGCAAAACATTGATTATACAATAATTTTACTCACAAGTACAATACTCGTACATTAAACCCGTAGTATTACTGCTCATTAAAAATTTATGTTTTTAAATAATTTGATGTTTGGCATATTTAAAGTTGAAGAATTTACTTCTTAGTTGAGTTTCTAATAAAGCATTTAATCAAATAAATGCTTTGCGGTTTCCCAAATGTAGCATGTGCATTACATGTAGCATATGAGTTCAGAAAGTAAAATGAAATGTACAATTGTACTGTAGAATGTGAATGTAAAGTGTAGGCTTGCTGTGAGTGTGCTCATATTTGTAACGAACATTCAGTTCCTTGAAAATATGAGCATTTATGCAAATTCTCTAAAGTAATTAAATCTTGATGAAATGGCAAATTTTGTAATTTGAAAAAAAAAATTTTTTTTTACTTTATTTTCGAAAGATATAATGTTCATCAAAATGTGAACTGAAGCTGGTTGACTGTCTAAATAAGTTTTTGTCAATACTTTCATTTCATCATTGTGCGCCGTACGTATGTTTTTGTTATAAAAATTAGCAGAACCAAATCTCAAACGCATAATAGTTTATATTATATTATGTACAGAATAAAAGTCGTTCGAAGATTGAAGATGAGAATGAAAACGAAAAAAAAAAAAAAAAGTATTCCATCGTCAAAAAATGTTATATTTTGTCGTTCTCATCTACATCAAGTCATTAGGGAATTGTTATTCCGAATCGAATTTTCCAGCACCTTGATTTATATAATATTTTTAGATACTCGTATAGCGTGATACTGTATATGTCTTTAAGAGATACACGCTACTTACTGACTGCCAACAAGTCAAGAGGAGATGTTAATTTCGTCAAATTATAATTTTCAGATGATGAAGATGACTTTTTCGCTTCGAAACACCTGCCGTGAGTTTAACATACGACACACTTTCTAATTTCCTAAGGAAAATTCATTTCTCATCAACCGTCAAATAGCAAACAAGCATGATAGACTTTTTACTTTAATATACAGAAAACCTAACAAACATCGACGGTAGATATTAGAATTATTATACAGTTGGTGGCTATTACATGGCTCTAATTAAACGACACTGATTTTAGATTTACACTCATGCAAATTAAGCTTATACTGTACATTATATAGAAAGGATGTCTATAATGCTAAATAAAGCATACTATTTAACATTTTAATTAACTTTAAATACATTTTAGCATCTTTTGGCACATTTTATCTACAGTAATTTTACACCGTACAAGTCGATTATAGCCGTTTAAGTCGATTCTGGTTAAAAATTTTGATGCACTAAAATTGAAATCATCTTAATTGCATTTTCTATTTTAATTAGACGTTACTATATTATGAGATCATTTTCAAGAGCTCCTATTTTCTCATAATGGCAAGTTATGTGCAAATGTTAGGTTAAGATTTTTTTGTCTAGTTTTTTCTTAAAAGTAATTGAATAATTATTTAAATTAAGTTATTTTATCTGCGCCACCTGGTGTGTGTGTGTGTAGTGCATTTTTATTCGGATGTATAAAAAATTGTTATTCCCAAAGTGGAACGTCTTAATCAGCTGTACACTGTAACACAGTATTTGTAACAAACTACAGATGGATGTATTAATCTAATTTTTCACTTGTAGTAATTACTCAAAGCTTTGCTGAAGAGTATATTCAGTATACATAAAGTGTTGCAGGTTCACACGATTCTTATTATCACATCATACAAACCCTGCAAAGAATAAAAAACAAAATATAAAAGAAATTAGAGAGTTACTTTTACGTTGGCATGTTTGCTAAGACTTTCGACAAAATAAAAACTGACACTTGTAATCTTCAGTTTTTGTTTTTTAAAATTTGGATGCATCGTATCCAATATGAAAAAATTTTAGTTTTTGGAGGTGGGGGTAACCTTTAACTATTCTGGCTACGTAAGACCAGAAATGAATTGCTTTTTTATCCGTAAATGCTTCATTTTGTCATTGTAAAGTGTAAACAAATGTTTAAAATTAAAACACCCTGTAAATTTAGGTGGTTAGTTTGTGGGTTTATGCGGTAAATCGAGTAGAGGAGTATTATACAGGATATAGAAAAGGAGAAAGTAAAAGATAAAAAAAATCAAGATTCTCTCTCTTGTCTGTCTCCAGAATGATGAATAACGAGTGAGGCAAATTCTTGAATACTCGTGTATAAATAGGTGCAAGTGATCCAAAGCAAACATCATAATAAATGTTTGTGCATTATATGCAGAGTGGATGCGAGATGAATGCGACTCATTGTGACGTGATGAAACGTGAATCGTACAGATATGCATTATATATGAGAAAATACAACCCGAGCTTCAATATATCATTTCTTTATTTAACAAACAAAAAAAAAAAATTTGTATAAACTTTTTAAGAAGTTAAGAAAAAGAGGTTTAAAGTGAAGGAAGTTTCTAATAAGAAGCTTCTTTTTTTAAGTTTAAGGAAAGGAAATAATGGTTAAGTTGCATGTGACACATTCCATTCTAATCAGTAACTTTTTTAGTGGAAGATGATGTTTGTGTGATGTTATGCATAGTTTATGACTCATTATCAAAACCATCAACACACTGTAGGTGGCGTAAATTAAGGACTAAAATTCAAAATTGGTTTTTCTTTAAAGCTCCATTGGACCGTTGAATGTGTGCTTAATTTCAGCCAAGTCTTTATTATGGCTTTGAGATATTGCAATAAAGAGATTTGACGAAACAGTTTGAAAAGTTTATAAAAATGTTGTAAAACTTTGTTAAATGTTTGTACCGTTTCTGCATTGTATAAGTTTAATTATAAATTGCAATGTCAAAACAAATTGGATTGAGCAGACGTATTTATTTGGTTATCTGATCAATGTATGGCTTTGAATAAGCAATTACAGTTTGAAATGTAACAAAGTATTAGAGTGGATGAAATATTTATTCGTTTGAATGAGCCAAAGAAAAAAAAAAGCTTACAATGTTTAGTGTATTTACAGAGGTAAACGTGGTTGGTGTGTTTGTTAAGGCGAATGGTGATAAATGCGAAATTTTTGTGGTTGTTTTAAGGTTTTGTGTTAATTTGAAGTGATGCTAAAAAGTTGGTTGCGCGAGTATTTGTTTACAAAAATGAAAACAAATGGTTTGTTGACACACATATAATTAGGATGTGAGATGGATGATGCTGCCTTAGTTTTTCTGAGGCTTTTTATGTATTCATTACTCTCCAACTGGCAGATGTTATTAACAAACGAGGATTTTCTTCTTTCACTTTCTTTCTCTCTGAGTGCCTGTGTGTTTTCTTTTACTTTTTTTAATGGTAAAAGTTGCATAGACTGCGGTTGCAGATAACAAACCATGAATAAATATCAACGTGTAATTTTCTCTTTTTTTTTCTTTTTTTAAAACGATGGATTTTGCATGCACACATGTAATTCTCGATGCGGTATTACACTTTTAATCCTTTTGTCGACGGATTAAGTCTGATGATAGACGAAAAATGGCAGATCAAATGATAAAATTACTTCATGAAATACGCTGATCACGTGAAAATATAAATGCAAAAAAGCAGTATTGCTTTCCATCATTCTTAAGTAATAGCTGGGCTTTTAAAAATCGCTTAAATTAATCTTTTATTTAGTATCATACACGTAATAATTCGCTGCGGTATTTATTTTAACAAAACTTAAAAAAAAAAGTTTTAACAGAGTTTGCACCTCATATTTTAGTATAACTTAGAATCGTTGTTATACTTGGGTACCCCAAATTCAAATAACACGTGATGCCACTTTTCAAATTTAATCATGATTATTTTGTATAGTGTATAATTTTTTTTAGCATTTTTACAGTTTAATTTAGCTTTTTAAAAAATGATTTACAGTGCTGTACTTAAATTTTGCTTATCTAATAGTTGAATTTACAATTTTCTAAGTAAATCGTGGGTGGATTTTTTTATACAACTTTAATGTTTTTATCAAGTTTGCTAAGATTGGACTTTTGAGACATTAAATTAAACAAGTGGGATGAACCGAAACTTTGTTTTACTCATGCTAAGATGATAATTACGCGTGAAAAGAGAGCAAAATTGTCTAAAACTCCAATTTAATTACCAATTTAGAGTTATTATTTCAGAAAATGGTCAACAAACATTAAACAATGTTTCTGTGTTTTATTAATATTTCGAAATATGATAGCCACAGCTACTCATAAACCAAGTAAAGTTTAATTACCGTATTTGTTGACTACGCAATTAAGTGTTATTTTGACCATTTTGATGTTGCGCCATGCCATCCATGCATGAGCAAAAAGAAGATGAAAAAAAAAACTTTTCATGGCTCAATTTTTATCATTACTAAAACTTGGCATGTTGTCAAACTGTTTAACTGCGTCCAAAGGTGTACTTTACAAACTCACGATGGGCATTTTCGGGATTGAGAGATCGGAGGGGGGAAGGGGGGTCTGGGGGAATGGGAAGGGCCATCTGTTCGCACTTGGACGTGAGTGCCTTGTCTGTACAATTATGGCGGAATAGATGTGATATACACAGAAGCGGACAACATAACACGGTGGTTGTACACAGTATTTGTTTTGAAATGTTCAAATGGGTGGGTTGGACTGAATGGATGACTTCTCTCAGCGCATTGGTTACCGTAGCAACGGTGTGCATGGCGCCAAAGTGTGCATCGTGTAAACCATCTCCAGAGTGTCTGGCGCCAAAAGAATTGCAGTTTGGTGCACGGACGGTTGTGGGTGCTACTGTAGGAAGAAAAAAAAGTGTAGTTTAGTCTGTAGAAAAAATAAAGACTTGATGACAAAAACTGAGTGTTAACTAAAAGTGTAACTCATTGCAACATTTTGCATGGTTTTAAAGAAAATATTATTCTACATACTAACAAATTGAAATTGTTTGCTAGAAATATTTGCATATTAAATAATAAAGCTAAAAACCTAGCTTTTTTTACTTGTGTAGAATTCTTATATTACATTTTCAACAGCATAAGTTAATTTAATTAAGCAATTTATTCTAGTACGATCAATGCATAGATTTTCTTTGCAAAATTTTTTTAAGAAAATGTTGCAATTTTTTTTAAAGAAACTTTAACTTTTTTGTGAAATTAGAAAAACAATAAGAAAATTGTATGCAATATTGACAATTAAACTAGTATTACTCTCTTCGATGACCTCATCACTCATGGGTCCTTGGTATTGCATAACGGTTATTACAATAATTTTTAAGAATTTTAAAAATACTGAAATTATTTTTTAATTTCATTTAAATATTTTAATGCAAAGTTGAAATAAAAGTGGACATGGACAAATGTAAGTGATATTTGCCATCCAATTTTCCCAGTCATTTGAGTTCTCAATGCTTAATTCGGATACATTTTCCCAGATTCTGAGTGTCCGAGGGATTTAATGAGCAGCCGGTATATGAAGTCAATTTTCATGTTGGATTTATTTATCATCTCATCACTTTAGGAAAGCTAGCTAGTCTGCAAAAGTTTGTTGTGTTTATTGTAGTGTCGCTTCTGCATTTGATGATGGCCATCCGCAATAATAACTAAACTTACTCTTTCATTCGTACATCTACAACTAACTTACATACATACACTATACTGTAATAATACATAAAACATCCACATCTACACACACAAGCGCAGTAAAATTACATCAACATAAAACAATGAGAAATGGGTTGAGTAATTTATTAAGACATGGCCTCGCCTTAATGCAAGGCAGTGAAAACAATTTACTATCAATTTGGAGAAGAGACGAAAACGCAATACAATACTATTGCCACTGCAGTGTAAGGGGCCACGATGATTTGGGTCTGTTTTGCAAATGGTAAGGGAGGGCGTAAGGGGTAGAGGAAGACCCCCATGCATTTAATTTGACTTGATGTGGAAAATGAAATTTTTGTACGAGATTGTCTCATTTGTGCACGTCTACAGTACCAACAGATAGCGTTTTATGTCAACTAAACGATGACATTTTTATTTACACTTCCATGTAAATTTTTGCATTAAAATCTCTTTAAACTATGGAAATCTTTAAGGGAGAGAAGAGCAAACTTTGCCCAGTATTTATAATTTCATCAATTTCAAATTATTGTACTCGTATTTTAACGTGTGCATTAAATTGACAGAAGATTCACTTAAAGATTAATAATACTGTATGAGACTCAGATATAGTATTATGATACTGGATAAATTAATTTTTTTTGTGTATATTGTTGGCAATTATTTTTAATTGTTAGTTTCAAGCTCATATTTTCTGTTGTATATTTCATGTTGAGTCTACAATATAACTGGGTACAATGATACAATTATCTTATCTGAATTTACGACTCATGCAGCTACTATATCTTTCTATTGATATTTTTAATGTCTTAAAGTAGTTTGAAATGGGGCGGCAACTAACTTAGAAAAAAGAAACAACAGAGTTTGCTACTGTACTTGTCAACCTTGCGAAATTAATCAATAATTGTGAAGTTTACATGTTATTGAAAACATATTTGTAAATATGGTTGGCGAAATTGAAATAAATTCAGATTTTGATTTAAAATATAAGATTTTGAGTGACGTTCAGCTTAAGTTAGGTGTACGTGTACGTCATGGCATAAAAATGAATGGGTACATGGACTGTATTTTTTATCTGTTGACACAAACTTAAAACTGTAATTAAACTATTTACAGTATAGTATGATTAATATGAGAAGCTTGTTATGCTTATTTTTTTTTTACATTTAAATAGTTAAATTAGTCAATAACAATAAGGATGAAACTGATAAACTCATTTACTTATTTCTGAAATATTGTATTGTAACATTAATATAAGCAAAAAGTAAATAGTTGGTATTTGGCAATGAAAGTAGTAAATATTGTCAAATATACAGTATTTACTATTTGATAATGTAATTCTGTACCTTAACAAGCAGAAGTATTTATGAAATCGTTTTGTTTTCAATTAATGAAAACAATTTTAAAAACTGAATATTCATTGATTTGAAATTCGATATACGATACAATTATAGACAAGTAATAATAATCTTGGTTGATTTTTGTTGTTGCATCTTGAGATAAGTTTTTGATTTTAAACAGAATATCAAGTGTGTTCAATCAAATGTTTACGTAAATATGGGTTATGTTTGAATATCATTGATTTATTCATTCAATTAAATTGTGATAGCATTTATTATGGTTTGTGTCGGTTGTTTCGATGCCACCAATAAATACACAGTTCAAAAAGTTAATTTTATATAACTTTGGAGAGAATGGGGTGACTTGAAGGTGAAATCACATGATGAATGCGATGTCGTTTATGTTGATGGTTGTTAAATTTGTAACCTCTGTATCTTTTTCTCTTGGTGTAGACCTCATTCTTAAGTTTCACCATCGATTTCTGTAAAGGTCATGTGATAAAAAGGGGTTGACGTGATTGCGCAATTGACATGTCGACGATTAAAAAATGCTGTCCTCAAAATGGAATTACAGTTCTATAACATAAATACAGTGTACTACTCCTCTCTCTACCTTATAATAGGGTTTTAACACTTTAGCTTTTAACCTGTTTACTTGGCGACCATTTATGGACATCATAATATTAAGTTACTCAATAATAAAGTTGTCGATCTTTGTCAACTGATACGTGATAGTTTGATAGTGCACTGAACAAAATGTTGCAATAAAAATGGCAGTGCTCCTGTACTTATTGCATTATAATGCATTTAAGAAGCTCTAGGTGCAAAGAAATCCCTTCAGTTCTCTTTCCAACATGTACAATAAACCACAAAAAAAATTTAAAATTATATTTAAATATGCCAAATTTTACTGAAGCTATGCGTAATATACCAAAAGTCTACAAAAACATAAAATTGTTTGGTCAATATCGATAGCCCCTTGGATTTGGAATCCAACGCAAAAAAAGTGACCCTTTCTTATCAGATTAGAACTGAACTTCAAAGATTTTATCTCTGAAATATTTCTTGTTTGCAAATTTAATACAGTATTTTTTGTTTATACAAGTAAAATGCCACTCATCAATTTTTATGTTTGTACACATTCTGTATGTTGGATGCTCTGATTCTGTGAGTTTGGTACATGGAAGTTGACATGATAACAAGTTAGGAAAAAATGTTCACTCATTACGAAATTCGACCTCTGAATTTGGAGGCAAAACAAGTGATATTGTTCCTGTCAGTTTTCTCGACTTCGGTTTGACACATCTTGGCTTGCATAACTGTATATTAGAGTGTTTTTGTTTGACATACGATGACGAATATACTGTAAATCCCTGGTAGAACTGCTGGTATTTATAACGTCAGTCACATTTTGGGTGAAGCAACATCGCACAAGTTTTCAGTTTACGATATTTTTTTGATGTCTACACATTTCTCGTAACAAACTACGTGTTTTTATGTTTTGAGAAGTGATTTGTTTTGAAGTAATGGAACCACCGACTGAGTTCCATAATTTTTATTTAAAATTTTTTTTTAAAACGGTTTCACTTTTTTATGAACAGTATTGTGAAATTTACATGTAATTTATAGAATGTTTCAGGGTTTAGAAAGTAAATTGACTTGATTTACCAGTTGAATATGTTAAAATTGCTGTTGACGATGTAATATTAAATACAATAATAAAATTTTAACTTATTTTAATTTATAATTTTCTACAGTACAATCGTCTGCTAATTTTTAGTTGGAGAACTGGCATCGTGTCAGGACTTTTCTTGAAACTAACATATGAAAAATAACTAAAAGTTTGTTAAAACTTACACTTGTTAAAATAAAATCGCTAAATTTCTATCTGTATTGGTAAATGCATAAGTTAAAACATTAAAAAAGTATTACCGTATCGTACCAAACAAAAACTTAGTTGACAAATAGGCAAAAGCCACTAATCTAGTGCAAGTTAATAGCAAATAAACAAAAATTAAGAAAATGTCAGTTTAAAAAAATCAGAATCAGCCATTTTAAACTGCAACAAATTCGTTTGGTACCAGAACTTAAAATGTTGGATGCAAGATAAACTTTTATTTACAAACACATAATATTATTACATTCAGTACTGTACTATTCTTTGTTCATTAGGGTTTTAATCATTATTTCTTGAGTGGTGGAGGATAATTTAAATAGTCATTTATCCATTTACTTGTGAATTTTCTAACCGGCTGATACAGTAGATACGTAATATTGTAAAAAATTAAATCATTTTCTGCTTTGCTCTTGGACTTGACACTTGTAAATACTGCATTCAATTAATATTTTTCAGTTTCAACGAAAAAAAAGCAGCTCAATACTAGCTATACAAAGCGAAGTTTAGATGTACTAGTTTATAATAAGTTTATTTATAGCTCTTAACTTATGACATTACTACCAGTAGTGATTATAATACTGTAATTTATAAGTTTATTATAATACCGGTAGTAAACTACTATATCATGAATATTTTTTTAAAGTAATGTATAGCATTTCAACTTATTTTATTGCTAGAAATATTAATTCACCATGTAAATTAATGTTATCGTCTTTAAAATAATAAATGATTGTTCAGTATACCGAATGTAATTGTATACGACTCTAGGAAAGTATTTACAGCAAGTGTAATTTGGCATCTATTATTGTTGAAATAATTGTGGTCTAAATAGATCCACAGTTAGCCCGCATGTTGTTGTTACAGTAGTAATGGTGGTGAAATGCACTATTTTTTCTCGTGGGAATATTAAGATGTGCAGAATTACTACTTGCTGTATTCAGTAACAGCTGATGGTGGTCATTTGTGATTTAGTTCCATCAAAATAATGTGAAGTTGGAATTTTAAGTACAGTAACTCTAAAGTATATTTTCCGAAGTTCATCAAAAGGTGTTGTTAAGTGGACGTTCCCTTATCAAAATGAAAAAATGCGGTTTTATGAACTCTACAACTTTTATCAACATAACTTATATGAGTCGTCGACTAATTTATTTGCTTTTAACTAGCATATGTTTTTGATAAACAATTTTGTCAAAAACCGCTGAAATCATGGCCTTTGGGTGCAATACTTTTTTTTGGCAAACGTTCAGATATAAAGAAACTTTAAAGCTAACGTGTTTACGCCCACCTTAAACACTGTTTTTTTTTATTATTTATAAAAAAAAATTTAAAACATTTTTTTTCTATTTAAAAAATAGAGCAATCGCTAAATGCAAACATGTTAATAAAAATATTTTCATTAAAAATAAAAAAAACATAGATAGCAAAATATGAATTCAAGTGCAATAACTTTACGAGTTGACTTTATTAGAGTTAATTAGTAACTTAAAATCCTTTTTTTATTATTAGTTTAGTGAATTAGGTGCAACCATTAATTTAGCTCTAATGCAGTGCAGTAATATAAATGGGGCAGTAATTTTGGAACGACCCCTTAATGAATATTTTCCTCCGCCAAGCTGCACCAAATGGCGTAGGAATATGAGAAGCCAGGTGCGACGATGACATACACAAAATAATGTATAGAAAAGTGTGTTTTAAAAAAGATGAAAGAGCATTGTAGTGTCGAGCTCAAGATGTGGGTGGATTAAATAATCGATCAAACAATGAGTTCTAATCAATAGCACCATCGATCGATGTATCTTATTGATCAACAATTATAATGTGGGTGCCTTTAACCTTTCTATACGTGTACTGTATGTATTTTGATACAATACTTTTTGAATTGCTCTATTAATATTGACTTTATTGACGATAATATTTTTCAGGGAGAAATGTTTGACTTCTTAAAGATCCCAAAATAGATGGACTATTTCGCCATCAGGTGGCGTCCAGTGTATTGGAAAACAGTAGAGAGAGAGAAAGAGCTTTGGATGCTTTATCAGAGCGCATCGCTCTCGGAAGATAAAGGAGTCCGAGAGAAGGATGAGACCTGGAGGGAAAAAGAGGTTGGAGGTGGAGGCGGGGCAACCTGCGAGGTGAGAAGTCGTCCTCCAATAAGGAGGGAGCAGGAAACAGCGAATCAAGAAAGCGCATTTTTATAAAATAATTCAATGACTTACATGTCAATTTCATTCTCGTCCAATTTTTTTTGTTACCCGCGACTCCCATTTTGTGTCTCCCTCCCGCACTTTCAACGGTATACATGGGGAATAGTCCCTGGCGCTTCTCGGTTTAGCATCCCTCCCTCATCAAATTCTGCTCTCCTTTACACCAAACTTACGGAGCTCATTTACTTTATCTAGAGGACATGTGGTGAACTCTTCGGTGTTGTTTGTATTTATTATTGCCCGCACCTCAGCATTATTCGCACATACGCACTCACCTCCGTCGTTTTTGTGTTTGATCACCGCCTAGTGCACCGACAATAGTTAGCTTTTGCACTATTTACGCGTTTTCAACTGTCATTAATTATGTTACTAACTACTTGAAGAAGAAAATATAAAATTGAAAAAGTATAAGAAATTGATTGGCTAACAACCAACATTAATTTTGACACACAAATTGTTTTGTGCCCAAAATGAAGAAAAAAGTTGAAGACATGTGTGTGAACAGTTTCTAAACGTCGAATCGCTCTGAAACCTTACTTGCTGCATTAGTAACGCCACTGACGGCCGGGAAGGGTTCGCAGTTACTTTGTTTGTGTGGATGGTTATGATTTTTTGTGATCTTTTACAGACCTCTTACGTGTTTTGCTAACATTGTCAATGAAATTCGTGATTAATATAGTCTGTAATTGTATAATGGTCAACATTTTCTCGGAGAAAGATACGGTAAAATCAAATGTTGGCGGAGAAGCTTGGTGAACGAGTAGGACAACGGCGCCGTATTGACGGGAGAAAGCTGAGAGTTGGCGGCAAGCGCTGCCCGCCAATGTGCGTTCACGACGATGACGACAAGTTGAGCTGCCGAATTTCGTTGAATGTAATCGGCGTTAAAAGTGAAGTAGACTCGAGGTTGTTGACGGTCGTCGTAGCCTGAAACATGGAAGATTTAGCAATTCACAGGTGTACAAGAAGGAAACAGGCAAACCCGAGAAGAAAAAACGGTAAGTTACATAAGTACAATAAGTTATAAGTTAGCATAGAATTATGGTTTATTTATTTGGCTGAGAGTTTTACTTAAATGTTTTCAATTCCGACACCGGTTGAATGGAAACCGAGTCTACTAGACGACGCCATCTACAACTAACTTACTTTTCAATGTGAAAAGTACAACAAAGACATTTGATTGCGTTTAAACATTTTTAACATATTTCTGTTAGACTTGTTAAAACTCGTGAAACATTATTACGGATATACAGTAAGTTTAGACGCATATTGTAGAAATAATCGATGAAGTCGATAATATAGTTAAAAATAAATTAAACCCAGAATTGTCTGATAAGTTAATGATTCTATCATGTGTTGAGGTCAGCTTAGGTATCATTTGCAGATATTTTAATTAAAATAAATTGAGGCCACATCTTTGGTAGAACATGATAATGTTGGTATTTTACCTTCACCGAAAAAAAATAATATATATATTTTGATAGGTTTTGGACTTTGTCTGTCAGAAACATTAAGTTTATAGAGAAAAAGATAATTATAAAATGTCCAAGCGAAACCTGAAGCTCCGCCTGTTTAAACACCGGAATTGCAAAGATTTTGTACTCTGATCGTCTCATTATATTTAAATATCAAACGGATGTTTGTTGCTAGATGCAGCACCGGTTTATACCAGTTTTTATTAATATTTCGACTGATGGGCAACGATTCATTCTCGAGTTGTTTCACGTAATCTTTCCTTAATCATTCAAAGTAACGTCAATCTGGGTCCAAACTCCACATCCAGGTGCGAATCCTCTTAATATAACGGACCAAACCTAAAGGGGACATAATGGACCTCCCCACACACACATACACACACTCTATTTTTCTCAATAGGTGTATATGCCATTCAGACTTCACTTTTTAAAATTTCAAACAGTACCTTTCTGTTGAGTTTTTATCAAAGTTATATTATGGGAAGTTACAATACCTTGTAGCGCGTGCCAACCTAGTTACGAATGTGTGTGTGCTCACCAGGTTTGTCTCCTGGTGAGGTTCGGACCTTTCTGAGTCTATTGTCCCCATCTGTGTCTCGTTCCCACTGTTTATTATAGTTCGATTTTAATACAGAGGGAGGGGGTTCACTGTTCATTGTTCCAGGTGTCAGCTTTGTTAGGTCCTCTAATCTAACGTAGGACCGTGTAGTATGGTTTCAATGCACAGGGAACATAATAGTAAAATAAGCAGAAATGGATTAAAATTATGGTTAGGGACATGCATTGAGAACTGCTCTGAAAGTTGTTGCTATGTGTGGTGTTGTTGCAACTTGTAATTGTTTACGTGGAATGGTGAAATAATTGGCTGAGAAAAATGTTGGTTTTAAGGTTTTGTTTTTGTTTCATAATTTTATTTTGAGCAACTTTACTTTATAAATTGTGTTAGATATTTTTGCCAAATAACCGTAAATAAGGGTTGGGAGAAAAAGGTACACTGGGATTAAGTCCTGTTTAATTTATGTCTCTGACACTCTTCATTTATAATGTAATGCTCTAAATAAACGAATACACTTTGCATCGAGTGCACCAAACGTCAAACGTTTATATTTATTTATTTTTTGAGTAAATTTTTATCTTCCTTTTAGTTTTTGCTTAAAAAATTATTTTAGAACACGGTAGTTGGGAAATCCTCTTTATGTGGAGATTGCAAAGTGTATACTGTGTCTCAAATCACATGTTATTAGCTGTGTTATTTACTGTAGATGTGTGTGGGGTAATCTGAGTTCGAGTGGGAGGGAATTTGAAGGGACTTTGATCTTATTTTTAATGTTACTTTTCAGTGATTGTGATTGAGAGTAATTTAGTAAAATAAAATGTAATTTTTTTCCCTGAACAAATCGATACTTTTAATGGAGAAATCGATGTCAGATAAGCTGTGTGACTGTTATTACTTTCTATGGACATTTGAGCGGTGTTGCCATGACTGTTGTTTCTGTTTATTTGCAATATTGAAAACGTTGCTAAATTTTATCGCCAGGTGCAATTATTTGTATATTGTATGATCCAGGCTGCTGTGGAAGGGGTATATCCACTCAGCCAATCAACGCTTTTGTACTTTTTGTATATTATGCGCCTCGTATACATTTAGTTTTCGACAGCTTTCTTGAATGTAAATACAGTGTAATGGAAAATATCTTTTTAAGAATATTTTTAAATGCCGACTAAGCAGCACTACTGTACTGCGATTTCCTTTGTTTTATAGTGGACCACACACAAAATGGTACTTTTGATTTGTGGCTCAGTATAGCCGAACTTTGTTAAGACTTGAGTTGGTTGCACTAATTAAACGTACTGTACCTTATTGCGCTATTTAAACGTAAGATTACCCTAATTAAAAAAATACCTCAGAAATTGAGGAGGTTGATCCGGTTAAACTTAACATGGGGTAATCATGGTTAAATTAGATTAGTGCAATGTTATTTATCAATTTAGACCCTTAATTAATGAGTTGTTTTTTTATTTGTACCGCTTTAGTTTTGGTAGGCTACCTGTTTACTATTTGCTGGAGAAATCGCTTAATGTACTTTGCTATGAATAATTGAAAAATCTGGTGCTGGTTTTGTATGTGTGTTCAACGCTTGACTGGACAATCGCTGTTTATGCCGTGGCAATTTCTAATGTTTTGAGCTGTTTAATTTAAGGGCAGGGGCGTGGTTAATTCAGTAAGCTAATGGCGGTGTGCTGAAAAACCCGAGTTTGCAAAAATAAGGCCGGTTAGCATTAATTTACCAAACGTCAATCGTATAAATATAAATGGCAGCAGAAATTCATCAGGCACACGTTGCACGTATTTCATTTATGTAGATAGACTGTACATAAAATAGAACTGCTGTAACTTCCGTCTGTGGAAAGTTTCGACAAGGAAGAAGAAAAATCGGTGGGACGATGAGGGTGGTGGAGGAAGAAACTGAAATAAGTTGGAATAATAGGAATCAAAAATCGGTTTCTCCACGTACACAAGTTCCCATTAAAGATAGAAATCAGGAAGAAAAATAAATTACAAGATTTTGAAATTTCAAATGTACCTTGTGATAAGTCTGGAGGAAATGCTGTAGCTTGTAGGAGAATCAGTATGGCAAGTTTAGAGTTTTTCAAACTAGAACAATTACGGAGGTTTTGTTCATAAAGTTCTAATGTACAGTGACTGAGTTAATTAATAATGCCAAAGGATTATTCCAGTGTTTTAGGGTAGGGGCTTTACTCGCTTGCGACATTAAAGTACCTGGGCATTACATTAGGAAGGAGCTTATATTACTTTATAATTTTGTGACCTGATGGCTGTATTTTCGTATACGTTATACTTATATTAAATATGTGTTAGTTTTGCCTCGGTGAACGTGATCTGCTTACGTAACTTAAAACTCGTGTAGTTTTCAAACTTTAACTGCATTAATGCACTGACTCGTGTTACTGTATGCGTATCTATAAGACTTTAGAAAAAGGTAGTGTGGTTCAGTATAATGTTGTCAAGGTAAGAGAAAAAGTATTGAAGATAAAATACAGTGCTGTGCATTAGTGTTAGATGGAACATTAGTCATTTCCCTCCCGAGCTTTTGCTTCTCACTCAATTGTATTCTCATTAAAAACGAATGCAAATTCAACTATACTGTATAAACGAGACAGCTCTATATTTAAATGCAGTGAAGTATATACTGTATGATGACATTTATTAAAAAAAAATAGAAAGAAATTTGAAATTTCCCCCGGATCTATAAATGAGTTTTTATAGGTAAGGAAAAATAAAAACGGATATGAGATTGAAATAACCATTTTTTTTAGTAGTTAGCGAATGTGTTGATATTAAATTGATGCAAACTAATTTTTTTTTTAAAGTGATTTGTAATTACATTTATTTAGATTTTGGGTTATAAGAAAGGATTGTATATCTAAAAATGCTTGTTGTGTAATATTTCGTAAATTTATTTTTGGTGCTGATCTATACTGAGATGCAATCGTTTCTGTGTTATTTGGTTTCCACACCTTAGCATCTAAGATTCGACGTCTTTGTTGCTATTTTAAGATTGTTTAAACGGTTTTTTTTACTTTCGCTAAAATGGTTTTCTTTTGTTTTGCTGATGTTGGCATATGTTGTGAAGTTTGTGAATGGCGCCGCTCAGGTGTGTTGCTTGGAAAAGCTGTTAAACGATAAACAATATAAAGTTTAAGCAAACGGTGACGGTTAAATTTATTTTTTTTTATTTGAAATCTAATGGGTTTTTCTGTTACGTAAACTAATAGCTTTTGATATTGGGCTAAAAGTTCTTGTTTCACCTTTGCTTTTTTAGTCCCTTCTTTAACTTTGACTAATGGGGGGTGTTTTTTTTAGTCAGGAGGGGTTTTTTAATGATGGTATGGGATATTCTATGATGATGGTAGTGGGATGGCAGCTGACGTAGCTCTTCCCTTCATCCATTTTATTTTTTTTTTTAATATTTTTTTATCAATTCTCTTCAATCTCCTCCCTCGCACAATGAACCACGAATTTTTCCTCCAACATCTTTTTGAACACCCCAAGCCTCCATCCATGTTCTACCATCTAATAATGTACACGTGCAATGTTAGAGACCTGACTGAAAACAGGGGTCACTTCTCTCTCTCTCTTTCTGCATTCTCCGGGGGCTTTTTTATTCTTCATTTTGCCACACAACCTCCTACTCTTGTAACTACAGTATTTCACCTCACCCTCTTTTCTCATCTACTCACTCTGCACTATTTTCTTTGAAATCTGCACATGGTTTTATGCCTGTTGTTATGGGAACCTCACCTCCGTCACGTGTGCAGACGTGTGGTTTGCTGTTGCAGCCTGGAGTTGTGGACCCATTTCCCTTCTCGGATGGGACACCTACTTGACAATCTCTCTTTTCCTCTCGTTCTACCTTTGAGCATGGGGAGGGAATGGAAAGATTTGCATATTAAATTGAATTCGGTAGTATCGACGTTGATTTGGGTTGGGGATTTTATTTTAAGTGAAACAGGAGGCTTTTAAAAGTGGTTATCGTTGTAACACGTGCCCACACGTGCAAATTGCACATTGTTTGGATATGTATTTTTAGCACTGACTCGATGTACAGTAGTTTTTGAATAATTTTTTAAGCCTTTGCATTCGACATCCAGTTTTTAATGGAAGACTGAAAACCTGCAGATGGTTAATTAATAACAAAACAAATACCGGTATTGAGACAGTTTTTCACAGTAATATGATGCAATACAAGATGTCGCAACTGTGTAAAGACAAATATTGAGTTACTGCGCAAAATACAGCGTAGAAAAATTGACTCAACAGCACGGTATTGATTATATTGACCTTCACGTAGAATGGATGAATCTAATTCGTATAAATTGATTTTTTGTGGTCATTTATGTATGTGTTGTTTTGTCAAACGACTACTGTACGTTTAAATGTGATGATTATACTGTTCTATAAAACTTGTGATTATATTGTATCATATTATGTCTACTGATGTTTAATTTTTAAGCTCTCAACAACGGATTGTTTTGTAGTTCATTAACATTTTCCATCTCTTATTTGATTGTGTTTTTTACTTAGCTTATTTTTTATTTGACATCGTTAGTAACGAATATTTGAATTGAATAACAATGTATAAGCATTAAGGTTTAATACAAGTATACCGCACAATATGAGAAGGGTAATTAACATCCACCCTCACGTCTTTTTTATGTAAATTTTTTTTTCACTGTCTGAATGGTGGTATAGTATGGCAAAGAAAGTGTGTGATTACTCTGAATCTATGTATAGCGTACCAGAGATAATACTGTAAATGAATTTGGGTTTTGTCTTATTGTAAATATCAAAAGTATTTTACAGTCGCACCGTTTTTAATGAAGATTTTGTTAACGAATACCAGCATAAACATTTCTTTTTTTGTTTCTTTGTTATTCAGTTTGCTTAATTTTTTTACACGACTTTACAGTAATTAGTGCGTATTGTCTTTAGGAGACAGTAAGATTTAACATTTCTTACTGTATTATTTGTTTGATGGTATTCAGATGATGTTATCAGCAAGGTTCTCGAGGCTTAGTAGTACCATGACCAACTTGTAGGTTGAGTCATGTAAAAAAAATTACTCATTCATAAATAATATTTTTCTTAATACTATATTTCTTGGTAAAGTTTGATTTTTTAAGGAAAAAATGAATGGATAAAATATTCACTAATCAGCTTTGTTGTGTTTGCCAAGTAGGTGGGCACAATATGTGGATAGAAGAATAATGGATGCTTATTGGTGTTAGTTGAAGCAGGTGAGTAGGCGTATGTTATGAGCGACAGGTACTTGTTTAACTGATAGTGAGTGGAGGTTAGCGTGACAATCAACCTACTTTTTATCTATTGTGTTTTTCATTGTTAGAAATAGTCCACCAATGAGGGAAAAGTGTATGAACTATCTGACCAACTACCTTGATTTTCCCAGGCTCATTATCCTTAGCTGGACAAATTGCAATTTTTTTTGTAATCCAGAGGCATGAGAACAGAGCAGAATTCCCCACCTTACAAAAAGAGGCTTTGTTTGGACTTTGTAACGAGGGAGGGAATTTCTTCTTAGAAAAATCGGTTTAACTTTTGAAAAGAAAATTTCACAACAGTCACTTGTAAAAAATGTATGAGAAAGTTTTTGAGATAACAAAAATAGGTGGAGAGAAAAGTTAAGTTTATGGGAGAGAGGTAACTTGAGTTGAGAGAAGCATCCCTACTGGTTTCTAACCCTCATCTTGTCAGCCAATGGAGGTTGTCATTATCTTGACTTTTGAAAAACTTTTTAAATTTCTACTCTACCGGTACCTCTAACTCTACACTCCTTAAGTATATTATAGACATTCATAATAGAAAGAAAGCAACGTTAACGTTTCATGAGGTATGCTATATGTGGTGGGGACGATGGTTTAACATGGGTTAGGAATGTGTAGTTGAGGGGGTGGTGGGGGAGAGAATGGGGGGAGGAGGGGTGAAAAAAGAAAAAAAATACAAGTGATGGGATTTCTCTCGTCAAGGTTGATAAAATGTGGCTGTTAACAAATCGTCTTCCACAAGTGCATGGAGGTGTTTGATGATAGGTGTTTTTGCATCACCACAAACTTTATTATTTATAGTTACAAGTAGTTTTAAAAATTTACTTGGACCGGAATTGTGTTGACTTCTGTCAAATATATCAAGGTTTTTATTATTTCTGTAAATATTGACGCTGTAACTATTCAGGGAGATTTATTTATTTAAAATTTGATAATTTATTTGAAACAGTGAACGTTGTGTAAATAAATGCAGTCATGAATAATATATTTATTTAGATGTTTGATCTAATTTTGATATGCTATTTGCGGTCTTATTGTGGAGTGGTTTTTTTAAAATAAGGTTCAATAAAATACGAGTAAGTTTGAAACTTCTATTGTTGTTGGAGCATTGAAAGAATGTACCAAATTTGCTGTAATTTGGAATTGGCATTGAATGGGACAGTTTAATATACTCTTATAAAATGTAGCGACAAATTCGGCGGAGAATTTACTGTATATGTGAAACTAGAGCGTTGTTAAACACATTTAGTGCAAATCAGCAAAAAAAATCTAACGTTTAGAGTCATAAATTCATTGGCAGGAACAGTTCCAAGTATTCTAATATTATTAATGTGTCAGAAGAAGGATTTCTTTGCAGTTCCAAATCTTATGAAACTTTGGTTTAATGTTCATGCGATAAGAAGAGTTGAACAGGTCTAAAATAGCTGTGAAAGTGCGAGTGAAGTTAATCGTGATTTATTGCAAAGGTGTTGATAATTGGTGTTGTGGGGGTTTAGAAAAGTTCAAATTTTAGAAATGCATTTTTGTGTGTATATGTGTGACGACCCTATAACGTTCCTATTTCAGAATCTCACAAAATGCAGTTAAGTGCGGTTAAAAGTTTGTGATTGATAAACTGTTAAGATATTTTAGCGAGTTTGTTTTTTGAGCTGAAAAAAAAATGGTTAAATTTGCTAATCGTGTGCTGGTTTCGCATCGTTAACGTCTACATTTAAGTGGGAGGTGTTATACTTTTTTTTTCCTATTAGATAAAGTAGAGATGAAATAAAAAATAGTTTTTACCACCTATATACAGCTGTCGGCCGTTTTTACAGTTCTGACAAAAATCTAAAAAGATTTCACAATTGTTAAAATTTCAAATGTTTTTAAGGCTATATGCTCTCGCTTTTAATCCGGGCATTGAAAAGCGGGTTTTGACGTAGCCTAGATTCACCTAAAAGTCAAGCTGTATATGCACGGCTACATTTATACTTAACCATGTGATGTAACTAGATTTTTTATACTATTTACAGAAGAAAAAACCATACAATTCGCAGGGGGATTTTTAACATACTCTTAGAAGGAAGTTTAGAAGCATTTGAATTTTTTATTTATAAAAATTTTATTTTATTTGGTGTATGTGTGTAGGTAAAAGCATGCGACACCGGATAAGTCTATTTAAAAAGCTATTTAGTAGTTATGACAAAAATGCGAGCACTCACTAATTAAAGTTTAGTGGTCGATTTTAACTTAAAAAGATAAGTAATGTGTACGGTAATTCGATAAATAACTTTTACATTACAGTATTTAAAAAATTATATTCTCAAAAGAGTCGTTAAGCTGATTTTCAAATTTCTTTTATCAAAATCAAATTGAAAGTAGCAGAAATTTTTTTAGTTACAGGACGGTATTTGTAAATGTATTTTTTTAAGTAATGATATTAGAGTGTTTGTGTGTGTTAAAATGTACTGTAGAATCTAGAGTAACTTGTACTGTAGTTACATTCTAAATGTGTAACGCAAAATGCAAATTGTTTTGCATCTTTCGTTTACATTTTACAGTTTCTCTATTTAGTTATTTGACACAAGTACATGCGCATAAATTCAAACAATGATTTATGACATTAATTTTTAGAATTCGAGTTATGAGCTTAATAAGTCGGAAAAAACTAAAACGCAACTTTGTGGTTGCAATTTGTTTAATTAAGTTACTTAAATATTTAACATATTAGTTACACGATCAATCATTTTAATAACGAAAAGTGTAATACTGTATGCTTCACCGGTATTTTCTGTAACTATTAAGTTCTGAACAGTGCTTAATTGAAGTATGTTGTAGTTAATTATTGAAATTTTTAATTTTTTTTTTAAATTATTATTGGATGATTAATTGACACGATGCTACCGACTAATCAACCCATGAATGAATCATCTGATACAAAAAGCTCTTTCTCGACTGCTGTACAGTACTTTGTTTTTGTATGATTTTTATTTTAGTGGTTAAGGAATTCCTCGCATTTTAAGTTACTCTTTAAAATTCCACTTTGTGTGTATGTCGAGCAGTTTCTCATTAATTTAGACTAATTTAAGCTTTGGTGATTCATCCTGTCTGAAATTGTATTTCCTCTGCTGCTTTTTTTATTTTTTTAAATAACATTGATGTAATTATAATCGTTTATTTTTGGCTCAGAGGTATGCAATGTGGGTGTAATGTTGATGATGTAATATTGAAACTTTTATTAATCTTTTAAAAAAATAATTGAAGCAGAAAGAAGCTGTGTTTGTGCACTGAGTTAATAATTGTTATGTGGTCGAGGCTTTCAGGGCTTTTAGGTTTATTTATTTTTTACACGAAGACTTACTGTTTGGTATTTAAACTATTGGTGGTTGTGGTGGTGAGTCATAGGGCTATGCTGTTTCCAATACTCCATCACCTGTCCTGTTTCTACGGCTTAAGTGGATGGAAAGATAGGGAGAAAAGTAAGCAATACAAAACACAAAAAAAAACTAAAAAGCTTGTCGGTATTTACATTAGGACATATTTGGTCAACATTTGTTGCGTGGGAGTTTTGGGGGTTCTATGTTATTTGGAGGTGGAAAAAAGTGAGTGAGGGATATTGGGTGATGGAGTGAGAGATTGAAAATAGTGCTTGACACAATGCTAGATTGAGTGATTGAGTGGGAGTTTGGTAAGGTGAAAGGCATGTAATAGAGGACACACAACTAACTATACATGCTCTTTGCTTCTCTCTCTCTTTCTATATCTCAGATTGAAATTGGGCCATGTGGTTACCATCATGTGCTTCCCAGATGTGACCAAGGGAGACCTGTTACCTAGGAGACCTGCTGTGATGATTACCACATGTTTCTTCGACACACTCAAAAATCCTTCCATTTTATTTGAGTTGATCAAACGAAAGTTAATTTTTTTTCTCGTTCGTTTTCTGAAACTCTTTCATACTACTGTACCATACTTTTTTTTTGCGATTTAGGAACTCACCTTTGGAAACTAAACTTAACCCCCTTTTGCTAAGTAAATTTAGTTTAATCGATTTTAAAAGTTTTTTGTTTTGTTTTATGGCGTAATACAAAGATAGGTCATTGTTTGAACGTTTATTTGGAGTGGTATGCAATAATATAGTGTAGTTTATTCCACTTCAAACCTTTACTCCCACTTGGCGATTCAATACATAACTCTAACGATGCTGAATTATTGATGATAAAAATACTTGTGCTTTTCAATGTGTTCGTTAATATATTTTTTTGGTTGGAGGATTCGAAACATGTGATTTGTAAGTTTATAAGTATCGGTGAGTAAAATTGGGTTGTCAACCTGGGCAATGAGAATCTTACATGTATACTGAGAAATGGAACTCTTGAACCGAAAAAAATGTAATGTATTAAATAATTAGAATCTAAATTGAGTTTTAAGTGTCATTTAAAAGTTAGCTTTTGTTTATTTTTAATTGGAAATATTGGCGTTTATCGTGATAATAACAAGATGTTTATTTTTTTTTTATTATTTTTGCTGTTAACATGCGCGTTGCACAACTCATGATCATTAAACAGTTTGAAAGTCGACCAATCTTAAATAAATGGCATAAACTAAGGGGAGGCTTAATTGTGTTGGGCTTTTGGCACTTTAGTACTGTATGTGTTTGCTTCAACGTTGACCATTTTCCAAACATCTTCCTGTTTTTGCGTTGTTGTCTATGTAATTAGAAAGTGGAATTAATGTTTGTTACTACAGTTAACAGCGCTACCATTAAGCAATAAGCCAGTGGAAGTGGGCTGTGTTCACATGAACAATTGTTAATTAATCTGCTGTCGTAAACGCATTAGGAGCTGATTGTAAATCAATGATTCCGCGTATCGAAAAAGCTTTCTAAGCTTTTGTATGCATTTATGCCGTGTTATATGTGCGTGTGTGGACACTGCACAAAAGCATCGGAGTCTTTCTGTGTGTGTCAGTGACGATGATCATGATAACAGGCTCCTCGTACTTTGAACACCAATGTTACATATACAATCTTTTGTCTTCATGGAAGTTAGTATATAACGTTGGGCTATATAATTAAGAGCTGATGAGAAGATGGAGAAATTGGGTGGTGATTGTCGCCAACATTAAATTTCTTATTAGCTTTTTAAGTATGGCGAAATAGTTATTTTGTTGGTGGGTGAAGGGGCGTGTTTTTAGTTTGCTAGAAGTTAATTTCTGGTCCATTGATTGGACTTTCAATTAATTTAAATCTCAAACTCTTTTCTTTGGATACTTGTAAACATCATTTGAGAGAAGAAACCTGTGTTTTTTGAAAGTTGCCGACCAAAGCACTAAAAGTTTGCTTGTTTTTGAACTTGAAATAAAGCCAAGAATAATTAGTGGATTTTGTAAGGATCGAATTTTAAAGTACACAAATTTTATCATCTACAGATGGAAGAAAAGAAGGAATAGGCGACCTGTTTATGACTTTTTTTAAATGTCGGTAATCTGTTTAACTTTAAAATGTGTTTTAGATGGCATATTTTAAGAATTAACGATTTTAGCAGTAACACGTTGGAATTGTATTACTGTATTGATTTACAAAGTATTTATTGCATTTCTTTGTTATAATTAAGTAAATGCAGTATATTCTGGTAATTCTTTATGGTGCTAAACTGAAACAAATGGTATACAAACGTCTTCATTTCGTTTATTATTTAATTTTTCTATGAGCTGTTTGGTTTTGGCAGTTGTGTTTAATCTATTGTAAAATTTCATTTTGTAGTTTGTGGTGACTTTGTGTGTTGTGCACAACACACAGTTTGGCATTTATTGTTAATATTATTGACTGTTTGAATTGTCATTTGATGTGTGATGTATTGTTTATAGTTCAACCGCCAATGTCTTTTGCTTTTCTAAATGGATCGAAAATTTTTACAAAAGATTTTTTGACATAATGTCAAATAAGGAATGCCTTGATTTATTTGATCTTAAAAATACCGATGTCGAAAATGTTTGTCTTATTAGCTAAAGAAAAGCAAAAGCGCGGGACTAGAGAGAAAAGTCAACCACTACGACTACGTCAAACAAGTAAATAGTAAAAAGAAAATAAAAAGTTTTTATTTTTTTCCACTACTACACTTTCCAGCAAGCAGAAGTTTTACGTTTATGAAAACCACATCAGTCGTTTTGGGAATTTTTGAAACATATCAAATTGAAAAGTAGAGAGACATATTTTGAGGAAAGGGATCGTTTCAATTGGAAACGGAATTCTTAGTTGTCACATTTTTCAAATGGCGATGACGTTACTTTGTCGTTAATTTCAAAATGATGCTCATTCTTGTTATTGTCATACAATCGCGATATTACAGTATATTATTGATTTATTTATTCGCAATTTTTGGTTGGACGCATTAATAATATTTGCTGACGTCTGACCGGTAAACATACTGTATTATCGTCGTAAAACTTTGGGGATCAAAATGGTGTCTTAAATGATCAAATTTGATCCCAAAATGACAAAGTAGACCTTGAGAATTTTTACACAGAACATGTAAGAGTTGCTTGATAGGTTCTTACAGTATGTTCTTCAAATTGTAAGAAATTTTGTTTTAAAATTAAATTTTGTAATGATTGTTTTCTGATTAAGGAACAATTTTTAACAGATATGATATTGTACCTTGAAATCGGTTTGGTGAATGTGCCTGTATGTGTATATAAAAAATATGTATTCAAATGTTGAATGGCATTGTAATAATTGTAATGTACAGTACAGTATTATAATGGTCCCGTATTTTCTGAGTTACTTCAACGTGCTTTATTGCAAATTGAGGCAACTTTAAGGGGGAGAGACAAATTGACATTGTAATGTTACACTGCTACTTTAATGTAGAAGATCATACATGGCCTGTTTGACCATCATTACTGTAGCATCAGAAGGAGAGAATTAATGGGAGAAATGGAATTGTTTATTAGTTTCGGTTCTACTTTTAATTGTTTCTTTATTGGGTTACCGTACATTTCTAAACGTCTTTCATTATTTATAATTTTTTTTTTAAATTGGTACAGTACCAGACAGACGCCACCATCCTGCTTTTTTTTCTCTCGCTCTTGTCTTTCTGTTAAGTCTGAAAATATTTTATTAAGTTAGTTATCTTTCTTTCAGGTCTGTTGAAGTTTGACCTTAACTTCCACTGCACCTTTACAAAGGGAGACTTTGAAGATGCTTGAAGTTATTTTTTTTTCTTATTCTCCTCCCTTCTTCATCAACTTAGTGTAGGGATGGGCTTGTTACTTGTTAGTGCACCGACCTCACCCCCAATACACCCCCTCCCCTTTTATTCACCCCACACGTACATCTCCCTTAACCTCGGTTGCTATATTTGGTGACAGCTGTGTTGTCAGATATTTAGAAGAAAAAAGAAGAGAGATGTAGCCCTTGTTTTTAAAGATTGAAAATTCAGCAGTAAAATTATCTAGTGTACTAGTTTTGACGGGAGGGACACAGAAAGCTTGTGTGTATATTATAAAAGTTTTTGAAACTTTTTTTTCTATTTAGAGCGAGGGAAAAATTAAGCAGAGGAAGGGAGTGGTAAGTGGAAGGTGATAAAGGTCATAGGTCTGCTTATGTGAGAGATGAAATAGAAAAAAAGATGGCTTTGTTAGGTACACTTGTGAGGTCTCAGCTGCGATTGGGACCTCCAGTATATTATTTTTAAAAATAAAGCTTTGGGAAGTTAAATGAAAATACTTGGAAGTTTTAGAGATGCTTTCTTTGCCGACAAAGTTAACACCCAAAGTTAATTGTGTTTCTGATGGATTAGTCAATTATTACGTTTGAAGCCAATTTGGCAATTTGCAACATCATACTATTTAGTGTTGTTTACGCAAAGCCATTTTTAAGTTTCAACTTTTTCACTTTGTAATTAAGAAAGATGTGTTAATTTCTTAACTTTATAACGAGTAGAATTGTAGTTATAATGTGGGTTTGATGGGTTTAACTTTATGGATTTGAGCGTCTGACAGCACTGTCTTTTCGACGTTAAAAACCGCTAGTAACGATTTTTTTTCCCCGGCATTTCTCCTGGGTTAATCGTTCCTGTAGCTAAGTTAAGTGGATGTTATTTACTATAATTATCGCGTATATAATTAATGATGGTGTGCTTGCTCGTCTACACGTGTATATTGCTTGTGTTTTGTGGGCGGAGAGGGTGGTGTGTAAGTCCCTCCTCTTGCTAAGGTCCCTTTTTATTTATTTTTTTCTCCAACCATCATCCTATATGGATCATTAGCATCTATTTCCTGTGAGCATTTGCAGCTTCCATCTCACGTACTGTGTGTGTGTACTTGTACAAGGCCTCTCTACCTGTCTTTCCCTTCATTTACCTCCCTGTCTGTGTGTTCGTGCACCCTCTTTATAATCGACCTCTCTGTTCGACCTGTTTGTTTCCATGGCAACGCAGCTGATTCCGTCAGCATCCAACTTCTCCATCACAATCATCATTCCACCCTGCATTTAATTAGTCGACTTTTCGTCAGGCTTTTGTTTATGTACAGGGCTGCAGAAAAAGTATTTGGCAATCTTTTTGGTGCACCTGGCTTATCTTTTTTTTATAATTTAAATTTAATTGCTTACTTATGTGAATAAATGTTAATGAAGTTTAATGAAACTTCATTTTTGTTTATGAAAAAAATACATTAGCAAGCGTTAGACATTAAAGTTTTATATCGTATTCATTTGTATGAAAAGTGCACTGTAAGTTATATTTAATTTGCAAATTAGGTAATTTATATTATTGATTTAAATTGCGTTATCGTTATGCTAATAGAAATGAAAATGACATCTCTGCTCTGCATCTATAATGTGGCTATATAAATTGTTATAATTGAAAGTGAGCACCTCTGTAGAAGTCTGATAAAACCATAAATTCATTTCTAGACTTGTAGAATTCGTTAGCTACAGTTGATAAACAGTGCGACGAGGTAAAAATTGAAAAGTAACAAGAGGAGGGTCAACAAACGATGATTCAATGAGATTTTTCCTTCAGAAGATGCTACACTGTCATCATCATCACCTATGCACCACCCACTGCATCCATACACAGCCCAGCACATAGTTTGAGTTGAAAGTAAGAGTTGGGCGAGAGGGATGTGGGTGGGAATGAGAGGAAAAAAGGATTGGGGGAGTGATGATGGTGAAGGGTGAAATAGTGACACATGTGTGCTGCATGATGCGAGATATTTAGGATCCAGTGAAGGATTTACTAATCAATTTGAAGCACGAGCGAGTCATAACACGTTGGCGACTGTGTCGTCTATACTTGGAAGAAAATGGAGGGAAAAAGAATAGAAAAGGGAGAAAGCTATATTGTACAAGTATACAAGGCACCTACATAGAAGATTTTAAGCACACCTATAGAAGGATATATTATGGAAAGAGGAGGATGAGGAGGGAGAAGACCCTAACGGTAGTTAAAAGGTATTTGTAGATCAATGTGTGTGCGTGTACAGTAGAAGAGAATGAGGGATGCTGTGCTGCTACCTTAACAATGCATCTTTACTCACTAATCGAGTTCTCCTTCACTGTTTTGGAATTCCAAAGGGTGTAGATGAATGTGATGGCATCTGTATTTTATACAGTGAAGAAGATGCGTTGGAAATGGAGGAGAGGTGGTGGGGGAGGGGAGGGAGAGAGGGAACGATTGGCTTAAGTTGAGTGATGAAGTGGGGAGGGAAGGTACAAGATCTAATAAAAGTGGAAGTGGACGGTAACAAAGTTGAGAAAAGGGAGACTCAAGACACTGTAGATGCAGACTGATGTATATTTTACTGTGATACTGAATGTTTATTTCGAAACATGATTTTAAATTTCGACGAGTAAGTAATGTAATATATGGACCAGCTGAAAAGAATAGATAGGATACTGGTTATACTGACATTGTTGATACTGTATTTGGTGAGATATCAAGGTTATTTGATAGGATGAGTACGAGTTTCTCACTTTACCTGTAATACGCTCTCAAATCAGCAGTTCAAATAGGAAGAAGTTAGTTATTAATTTTATAATTTCTTAAATTGCTAAGAGGTTAAAGTTAGTGATTAAAGTTGTTCAATCGAAATGTGAATGTCAGTTCAGTTTGGACGTTTAATTTTGGTGTTTGTGATGATGACTACAATATTCTGCTTACTCATCAGCAAACAAAAGCAACAGTCAGCATCATCGATAGCATGCTCACTAAAGGTATGTGTAGGTCGATTCTCGATGCAGTTGGTTAAAGTGCTGTAAAATTCTTTTTGTGTCCGGTAATGTATGAAAATGAAATTAGGGGAGAACGCAAGGAATATTAGATGTTGAATGACGTCATATTGAGTAAGGGAAAATAGAATTTAGTTAGGGGGTGGGAGGGTTATGTCGATAAAATTGTGCAAAAATGTATTTCGTGGAAGTGCGTGCATTTGCTTATTAATAATGGTTGGTAATAACATTTCTCTCGTTCACGTAAATGTTCATTCCTATACAATATACTGTTGTGAGGTCGCTAGGATGGAGATAGATGCACAGTAGGAGAATTTTGAAGATGATGTCATCACTTGCTGCTGATGTTACAGTACTACTACTACACCTCTCGAAAGGGATGATATTATTTTATACCTATATTGGAAGGTAGGAAAGGGGGTGGGGGAGTTGGCAATAAACTTGTATTCGACTGAGAATGATGATGACTGCTTTTGATGATCCATATAAAAATAAGAGGGAGAATAAATGAGTGAAGGCTAAAGGGAAATGAGAAGGGAAAAAAGGTGTGCGTTATTGTATAATGCTGAGGAATGGGTTGGAGGAGCCAGTGGAAAGTGGTGTAGGAGTTTAATGATAGAGGGAATACACAGTGCAAGAATGAGAGGGAAATATCAGTTATTAGAGTGAAAAACATAGGTGTATAAGGTAGTAAGGGCTAAGGACCACTAATATTCACACTTTACTCGTTCTTCTTGCTTTTGCTATGCCGGTATATTACGTTGTGTGTATATTTTCGATTTTAGTGTGCACTGTACATCCCTTTAGATGTACTAAAATCGATTCTCTTGGGATTTTTTGGAGAAAGTGTACTGTATGTATGTGTATGGGAGAGAAAGTGATTTGAAATTATTGAGGGCGAGTTTTGTGGTGCTAGAGGGAAGGATGGATTTGTAAGTTACAGAGGGGTGCTATGGGATGGAGTGGTGGGTGAGATAGGAGAAAGTGAGAGAAATGTTGATTTTAAATGGCTGGGAAGGGAGTGGGGTAAAGTTCTGATTGCAATTGGTGGCACAGGTGGGATTTTTCAGTCTGCAATCGGTTGCAATCAGTTGCAGCCTTCCTTTCAGCCGTTTTCAGCATTTTAAAGCCGTATCACACGAAGCATCTTTAAGATAAATAACTAATATTTTAGAGTGGAAAGTTTATTTTTACTTTTATACAATTTGTAATTTGTGTGGTAAAAGTACCTGGGGAATTCGATACCCGATACACGGGCTTTTATGTACAGTAGTACAAAACCCTTTGAACAAATTAATTGAATTGCCTTGTTTGTTTATGACGTTTTGTTATAAATTCCTGTTTAAAACGACGGTGGATGTTGGAGCGTCTTGTTTTGCGAGTACAGTTATTTTAATGTTTTTTCTCTCTTTAGTATCGATTATAATGAGAAGTTATTTAATTACATTTGTTTACAGCTTTACGTTTCTTTCTAATAATTAATTTGTTGTATTTAAAAAAAGTTAATGAAGTATGAAAGAACGTTTTATACAAATTGTCTCATTGATTAAATGCTACTTCCGCCAGGTGTGTGCTCACTTAAATATTTCTTGGTTAGTTTTTTTAAAGTTGGTTGGAAAATAATCTTGCGTTTAAAAAATTTATGTCACGTGTGATTGATGACTGAATTAATATTTTTTGATAGGAGCGTGTATGAACGTGAACCAAGACGAAACACAATATCCACAAACTCGTGCTAATAACGTTGGATTAATTTCAGTTTTGGAAGTTTTAAAATTAATTCGTGTATTTTTTTTAAGTTTAACCTTGTTGGCGTGGTTATTGTATCAATTAAAATTTAGATGGTTATCATGAATATACCGGTATTCTCATCCCGTTGGACTGAAAAATTGTTTTGTTTTGTGTGGCTTCTGTTTTCTTATTGTTATTATGAATTTGACATAACGTATGTTAAATCCATAGGAATCTTTTTATCAGAACCACCTGATATTTTATCTGAACAATAAATTTGACAAGCGTTTAAGAAAGGCGATTTTTATTCGTATAATGACGTTGTTGTTGTTGATGGTGGTTTTACTTGCTATGAAGAACACGATTAAATGTGCGCAGTGGGAACATTTATCGTTGGAGATGCAACACACTTTGCTCTCATTCGATCACTTATAAAAGTGTATAATATTATGTGGAGGTGGTTGTCGTCAAAAAATCTTTTGCTGTAAAATATTTACATGGTTTGTGTTATATACGAGTGTGTGTATGTGTTTTTGTGTGATTGATATCTAGAAATAAGGTGGTGTGAAGATGATGGGGAGGGGGATGGGAAGTGGGAGAAAGAGAAATAAACTCGAGGATAGATATAGGCATGCGCATTGCACTTTGTTGCGCCATTTCAAAGGTACCAGGTGGCCACCATTAATGAATCTCTCTTTCTCTTTCCTTTCCCATTCTAAAGTCATGCTATCACCCTTTCCCTCTAACCCTTCTCCATAGATTCACTACAGTATTGTGCAACTCCCACACACATACATAACAATTTTCCCATCCTCTTTTATCGAAAATATACTGTGTACCTGCGTACGTTTAATATGTATGTGTGTACTGTGTGCGATTTTGCATGGAACAAAAGCCAGACCTTGTATTGTAGAGCAGACGACGAAATAAAAGCAATTCGCTGTAAGTTTCGATTGGAACCTGGGGTATTAAAAATGGCGTATAACATGGGAACGAACGACAATGTTTGGGTATTCTAAAGGGAAAGAGAGTTGGGGAGGGAAAGAGAAAGTTAGCAAGGGACATTAGGTGAGTTACTTTTTACGCTGGATTACATTGATTGATTGATTTTGCTTCACATCTTTTCGAGTAGGTGGAACTCCAAAGGATTTATTTTTTAGTTGCTGCAAAGTATTTTATTAAATTCGCAGTTTAGAGGGAAAGATTGAACTTTTATTTCTATTTAAGTGCAACTTTAGAAATAAAAGTGCAAGTCCACTATCTAACTGTTAAAAGAAAAAAAGTCAAAATGTACTAAAACTAATTTTAATGTATTTTTTTGTCTATCTTTAATTGTTAAAGAGAGTTTAAAAAATAAACAAGCAAGGGATGCCGTGTGGTATTTCAATGATGTCTGCATTTTTTTCTTGATAGGGTTGCTCCATGGTGGTTTGGTATATCAGTGATGCTTGTACTTTTTTTTTTTGATAGTTGCACCATGGAGTGTTAACGAGTTTTTGCTTGTATTAGTCATGTGTTGTTTTTATTACTTATAACGTGCGAGAAAGCATTAAACAGACTAGAGATATTGGCTAATGGGATTCTGTAAATATAATCTCTCTCAATTTACGTACGTTGCACTGCCAAAGGTTTTATTTGGTACCTGTGCACTTGGAGAGGGTTGCTTGTAAATTTACCCTGTGCTGAAATTTCTGTAAAAGAAACGCACTGAACCTTGTATGTACACACACATACCACGTGTGTTGTAAACTTTTGTGTTTGTAAGAAAAAAAATGCTAAGTAAAAAATGATGGAACTTTTCCAAAAGGTGTTTAAAGAAAGATAATGTTAAGAAATTCTGTAGTTTTCTCCTAAAACGTTTTCTAAAACGCTTTTTTAACTGATTATGTCGAAAGGTGATTCTAATTTGGTCAATGGCAACTCAGAATAGCTTAATTAACTTTTTTTTTTACATTACTATGAGTAAATTGTTTTAGTTTATTCGAGCTTAAGTTAAAAGTCAATGACGAAATTCGTTTTAGTGATTTGACGAGGTGCTTGACAATTTGACAAAGTTAAAAATAATGAAAGGAAATAACATTTCGGTTTCACAAGACATTTTTCTTACTGATTTCGAATGACAGTTATTACGAATAAAGTAAACAAGCCAGGTTTTTACGAGTGGATTATATAGACATATTATAATAGTTGTCTGTACGTAAAGTGCAAAAATAAGTTTATTGTAATAGCGTTAGTAATATGTTTGTAGTTTGTTGTGTGAGCCACCGTAGCAACCGAGCTGAAATGTGGGTTAATTGACGCATCTGGAGTTTTGTGGAGTTGATGTAAACGAATGGGGCGCATTGAACACACACATACAGTACATATACATATACCGGTATATACACCACGTATTCATAGAGTACGGTACTGTAGTTTTGCAAGTGTATGTCAGATGATGTGGCTGTCAAATCGGATCACTTTTACGTTCAAGCCGTGTTAATTTCGACTGTGAGAGGAGGCCATTTGTTTAATCCCTTATATTCTCCGAGGTCTCATGTCATTAGTGTGTTCTAGCTATATGCAGTATACATCTAACTTAGTACAATGTATATTTTTCGTAGTACGTTATATATACTCTTTCAATGTACGACTTCATTCATTTCCTAATCCTTAACAAACGACATTTTCATTTGTAATGCCTTAATTTCAACCCCTAATCCCTACTTGCAGCGCTTGTTTTTTTAGACCGGAAGTTAATCTTGCTTCGCTATCTTCTTTCCTTTAAACCTTAACTACATTAGTCAACATTAACTTTGATATATTAAGCGTTTTGTATTGAGTTTCAAAATTTTCTGTTATTATTTTCGTAATTATTATTTTTTTCTTACTGTATGAAGTTTAAAAGATTTCTATTTTATGTCGACCTTATTGATGTGACTGTTTTTAAGTGGTAAGAGATTAATATGGGGATTATGCCATCGATTTAGTTTGAAAATCAAACTGTTTGATTATAATTTAATTGCTTATTTTCTTTGTAAAGTAAAATTACAACGGTTTGTAAAGTACCGTATGTGATGTATAAGAAGTTTTAATATTTTTTTTATTGTGTGAAGGATTGAGTACCTGTTTGAAGTAAGATTGTTGTTTTTGATAGTTTGTAAATATATTTTCTTCTTCTAATGGTGTGTTTTTTATTGCTGGATTTAATTCGAGATAAGATAAAAGCCCATCGAATTTCTGAACAGACAGAGATTAAATGTAATGCGTATTCGCTTGTTTATATCTTTTATATTAGCCAATAGATAAATCAGCAGCAACAAATGAATCAAATGACTCGAAAAGTTGAGCTATGCTCATTAATGTAAGCCCATTCTGTGTATATTTATTTGGAAAAATCAAATGCTGGCTCTAAATAAATGAACGTTGATTACAATGGGATTTTGGGGGTTCAAAATGCACGTCACATCTATACATGTACACTGTGTGTATTTATTTGTAAAATTATTTCGGTTGTTTAGCATTTCGCCTACTTTCAGTCTTAAATTTCTAACTTTGTCGTTTGGCTGAGCCTGGGCTTTGTGATTAGAAAAAAACAGGATGCAATTATCTTTA
Organism: Helicorthomorpha holstii; assembly: GCA_013389785.1. Lineage (NCBI taxonomy): Eukaryota > Metazoa > Arthropoda > Diplopoda > Polydesmida > Paradoxosomatidae > Helicorthomorpha > Helicorthomorpha holstii. The sequence goes on along the minus strand of JAAFCF010005748.1, from coordinate 11,222,527 downwards.
TTTGTCAAGATTTTTATTTTGAAATAAAATCATAGGCATGCGCCATGGACATCACTTGAAAAGTACTACCACATACTCAGTGTAACCCCTATGAAGTTTATACTGTACTTTTATTTTGTACTTTAAGGAGCTAAATTTGCTTTTGATTGCTTGTACAGTATTCGTATTTTAAGAACCAACCTTATTGACTTTTTAGCGATCTGCATTTCAACTACAGTACCATCGAAGATGTTTTTTTAGTGCTTTTTATGTCTAATGAAATGTTGACGCGTGAATTATACAAATGGAGCGTCTTAAAAGAAAAATAAACATCGATGACTTTCATTGCTGTGTTGTATATAAAACGTCATATAGTTGGTAAAACGATATGTATGACACTATGAGGGAGTTTGAGATGGAGTGTTTTGGCGGTAGATGGTGGTCTTACCAACTTCGACATTTTTTTTCAAATTCTTTTTACAAATATTTTTTCGAGGTTTGTTGTTGAACAGGTGTCAACATTATTTCCCATTTTTTTGTTCACTAAAATTCTTTAAAACTTTGTTGCGTAAAATTGTTGGCAAGCTTAAGGAAACTAGTTGTTTCTGACGTTCAAATTTGTTTCGATTCCAAAAACCAACATTATAAAGTGTGTATTTTACTACATTTTACTTTTTTTTTGTTCGCCTAAATTTGGTTATATTAACTTAGTCTGATTTTTTTGTTGTAAAACTACAGTATAAATCGTTGAATTTAATTTGCTAAACAAATACAGTAAGAAATGAAGACCCAATGCAAAATTAGTTCTCATATGATTGAAATTTCATTTCGTACGTGATTTATGTCATAAAGGATTTGCATATTATTACGTAGGCGGGTCAGGTGACCGTATCCGGTACCTGCGCGTGGACAAATTTGTTTATTTACTTTTGATGTCAACTGAGTGTGCTATATTTTTTAAGTTTAGATACCATAAATAAAACGAAGTCAGCGTTAGTCAACAACAAGCGAAACGTTTTAAAAGAAAATCTATATCAACGTACTGTACAAGCTTATATGGATGGATATGTTCAGTAAATGTTCAGCTAGTGGGTGGTAAATTTTTGTGTCCTAGATCATTTAAGAGGAAACGATTTTCTCAGCTAGCTACAGTATTTGTTGTACACTGTACAGTATTTGTGTATCCATTTCCAGATTGGTTTATTTTAAAAATAGAAAACGAATGGCACGTAATAAGACTGGAGTTTTGTAACCGAGGAAATTTAATGAATGTTGTAAACAGTGGAAATTATTAGGCATATCATACTCTAGATACATGTCGTATGTTGTTGTTTTATATTGCTAACGTGTTTTCAACGACACTAGAATTTTAGCAAATTAAGCAGAAACTGTTGATTTGGACTTTTACCAAAGAATGTATCAAATTCAAGCTTTGGGATATTTATAATATAACAGATAGTAATTGTTTTACATGGTGTTCAAACTTTGTAGTTACAAACTATTATTTTGAAGTAATGGCAACAGTATTATAAAATATGATACATTGTGATGTAAAGGCGATTATAGGCGCCTAATAATTAATCAGATAAGT
>JAAFCF010005748.1:11176620-11220857 GCA_013389785.1 Helicorthomorpha holstii | reverse complement strand
TGGAGTGGCACGTTTTATCAAGAAATAGTTTTTTTTATGAGCCAATGAGAATACAGTACCGGTATTTGAATCTTTATTAAAAATGGACAATTATGATTCCATAATTGCTTGTTGAGTTTTTTTGTATTTTGTTTCAAATGGATTTTTAAACGCATTACAGTAGTTTAAATGATAGTGGAATTTTTTAAAACGGTTTTCTCTGCTGCTTTTTTATTGCCAATTGTTTCACACAAGTTGAGTTGGAAAATTGAAAATCGTAGCAATATGGTATGATGAAGTAGATTGACGTTTATTGAGATGACCGTTATGCTTGTTACCAGTCGTTAGTATCAATGATGGAATAATGGTCGTTCTGTCTTTTTCCCCGTTACAATGTTATGATCTCGGTGGAATCTCCGCAGGGATCTCTGATATAAGTTATAACTTTTTTTTTTCAATATTATCTCTTGTGTGTGTACGTTGTACAGCCCCGTGTGTGTCTCGTTGATATCGGACAAAACCAGAAATGATTATTTATATCGATTTACGTCTTTTGATTTTTTTTTTGACCAGACCAAATTGCGGTTGACCATTTGCTTGTCGTCTTCCTATAGATACGTGTGTATATGCGACGTCTATCGGCTAAATAAAGCATTAAAGTGAGGAAGATCAGACAGCTGGCGGCCATAAGCCATCCAAATATATGAGAAAAAAAGAAATCGGCAGAATGATAACTATGGTCAATTTTTTATGGCTTTAGTCCGACGCATGTATGTGATAGGGCACCCTGTGGCGTGCAGCCTAAAGCTTGCTCTAATCACATTAAGTTTTGACCCCCACAGGTACTCAACTAATGGGAATGAATGGGGTTTTTGGGTTTTGCTCATATAATTTTTATATTTGATTCATCTTTTTCTATGTGGGGTTGTTGTGGTCATTGGATAATGACTGAGCTGTAGTTGGTCAGTGTTCAAAACAGTTTCAGTATATTAATCTTAAATTTCTGGCAAAATGAAAGCAAATTCGGTTAGCTGAAATATACTGTAGAAAAAATAGCAGCGTGGGCTTTCAATTTAAAATTTTCTTATCAAGGTTTTGAGACTTGTTTACATTTTTCAGATGTTTTATGTGTTACTGTCAATACTTTACTGTTGGTGTTGGCGCATGCGTGGCAGTGGCAGTGGAAATGGACACAGAGGGTGAACAACGGTCGTAAACTAGTCCGCACTATTTAATGACAGATATTTCATACAAGACTTATGATGTATATCGATCGAATCGATCAGAATCTACGTTTTCTATATATGTACACTGTATAGACATGTATAAAGGTTTCTCCATTTTTTTCTCTATAATCAATACCCATCTTACTCATATAAATCTATCGGTGTATAGAGGCCCTTCTTATACATATCGTTAAATCCCAGAAAAACGAATAAAAAGAAAGAAAAGTTAATCAACTAATCGCGTGTATGTATGTGTGGATCCATATGGAGTTATATGATGAATAAACGCAATCAGCAACTTGTATATCAGCCTGAGGCACCAAATCTACTACTGTGTTTGATCCCAGCTCATAATTTTTCCTTTTCCTAATGCACCTACAGAGAGTACCTTCAGAAACGTTGATGTATGGCACTGTACTGTATTTCTATGGAATGAAACATACTTTTTAGACCTCAAGCCAAATAGATATATCTAATGATTGTAACTTGCTAGAAGGTTATGATTGACATGGGGGTTGCTATTGTTAGCAAAGACATTTAGGATTAATATGATGCAATAGGATTTGTTGTCAAGCAAAATATGTCTCGATTTTATTTTTTTTTTGTAGAAATTATTTATTTATATTTGACTAATGTTGTGTTTTTTTATATAGGTAAGTGCTTTGAACTTGTAATATTGGATATCTTTCTGTCGTCTGAATTTAAGGATGAATTTTATTAGCATTTGACTGTGTCATAGAACGTCAAGGTAACCATCTTTATTTGCAATTTCATGTTTACATCGAATTTTTTCTTTCTTTTTTTCATATTTGAAAGTATTTTGTAGGGAATTTTATAATATACAGGGTGATTCCAGTAAGTAAAAAAATTCAAGTCTTGTCGTTTTACTAGCATCTTTTAAAAACTATTTGATTAATTTAAGTAATGTCAGTTTCAAGTGTAATGCGAAGTTTTAATTTATGGTCAAGTTTTCTGTTTTCGTTGCTAAATAAATATAAGACTTTGAATAAACTTTCATTGATTCGTCCTGTATATAACATGGTCATACGACACTTCTAGGCATGTGCTATGTATACTTTACAGCAGATTTTTATATTGAGTGCGTATGTTGTATATAGCTTAGTAAATATTACCAAGCATAGGTTTACGTAGGTGAAAATAAGGCAAGTTTTTGTTCAATTTTTTTTTTATTTTAGCTTAAGGTTACTATAGCAGTTCATAGACATCGAAAAACGATTAATACTAATAATGTCACTGCTACGTTATTAAACTTGAAATTAAAAAGGTATTCAGTAATCTGAGAGTAAGTAGAAGTGGAATTATAATAAATAGAGCTGGTGACTACTGCTATAATTTGATTTTACTTTGCTGACTTTTGAATGGAAAAATTTCGCCTACGCAAGCAGTACAAATCAACCTTTAATGTTTATTGATTCTTCAGCTCTTAAATTTTTTTTACGAAATTTTTATATCGTAATTGAAGTGGTTGTTGTCATTATTGCTAATTATATTCTTTAGCATTAATTTGTTTAACCCAGTTCATCATGAGTGCGTTGATCTGATTTTAAATGCAATTAAGTAGGGCTTCTGAAATTTTTCAAGTGAGCGTACTGTTGCAATGTCAGTGTTACGGTAATTACAGCAATTTTTTTTAGAGGTTTTTAATTCAAAATAAGATACCTTTAACGATTACTTTTTTTTCTAATGGTTTTTTGAAGCTCAGGTTGCGTTGTAATTGTTTTGATCAATTCTGTGTGTAAATTATCAAGTCACAGGAAGTGATCCATTCATAGTAATATAAATAGGAACTTTTTTCTTACATTACGATGCCAATTAATTACTAGAAAGTCTTAAATTATAAACTTGTTTGGCTTAAATATAGTTTTATACAGGACTCTTTGATGTTTTTGCTCTTTCTTTAAGTTTCAAAAAGATTCTTGTAAACATTTTTATGTGTAACTGCAAGTCTGGTATGTAAAATGCAAATACTTTGCTTTGTAAAACGATCATCATGTTTTGTAATTGTGAAGATTTAGTTACTAATTGGAAATTTCTAAATTGCGTAAGAAAGTTTGGCAAATTTGTGTAGAGTGTTTTCCACTCAGTTTTATAGTACGGTACTGTAAATGGAAAAGCATTGCTTTATTTTGATTTCTAGACCTAAGGCGGCTTAATAAAAGTCTCCGTCTTAACGTGTTACACAGCGAAAAGGGATTTTACTGTTTGTATTTATTTTTTTAGTTGTTATTTTTTGTTGGACGTTGAGTGACTTAATAAAAGTAGGTTATAATGATGTGCGGGAACTTCGCATGTTGTTCAGTTTGTTTTGAATGCGTTTACATAATGTGGCATAATATGAGTATTTAAAAACCTCATAAGAGTTTAGCTGTTGTTTCTTATGGCTAATTAGTTAACATTTTGGTCCATTTGCGTCTATTAATTCTTGAACACGAAGAAATATTTACTTCTTAATCATTTTTTTTTTGTTTTGATAATGTTTGCCAGTTTTGAAGTCGGTTTTTCTTTATTTATTTTACTTTTTTTAACCGTGGCCATGTTTGTGTGTCATGTTTTAAAATACTTGTGGCATTTTACTTTTTTTTATTATTAGTTACCTTTAAAAATATAGTACTGTATTAAAGTTTGAAAACTTTTTTTAGTGGCCAAGATTAAGGGGTTAACTTGACCTACATCATAACTAGTTGCACTTTATTTTTTGTTCAGTATTTTTGTGCTGTTTGAATTTGTGCATTGTGCAATACCTACGATTGAAATGTTTACTTAATCAACAAAGTTTTAAGGACTGAGGTGCATAAAAACGTTTTCGAAATGATTTAAGTCCATGTCACATTCTGGCTACGTGCCACTTTCGGAGTACTGTATTAATTTCATTTTATTTTTACTTCGATTAGTCAGGCGATTGCTTTCGATTTAATGATTCTTCTGTTACTAACGATATCATATTACACAAGTTTTCAAATTACTGGATATTGTAAGTGCAATATTTTACTTCAAAAAAGGAAGATTTGATTTGACTGAAATGGTGTGAAAAAGGTTTTCTGGGTTTTCCTTGTACAGTAGCATTAATGCAAATTGCGTGAAATAGCTGTCGTCATTTATGATTTATTGACTGAAGTGATTAAGATAAAAACGGCTGAGTAAAAAAAACTGCTGCACACGTACTGAAAAAGAGCGAAAAGCTAATGGCCAAATCCGTTGATAGCAGAAGGTCAAAGGGCCACAGAGACTGACCAACTCCCATCCAGGGAAAAAGTAAATTGATATTTTAAAGATCCCTTAGCAACTAGTATCGAGGTCGATCACCCATTTTTTATGTTATATTATTATATACAGTTCTGTATAGCGAGTAAAACACACGAACCCACATTATGAAGTTGAGTTTTGAGATGAACAAGGACTCGTTCGGAATGTGTCACCGGTCAAAATTCAGTATTAGTTCTCGTATTTTTATACACTAAAGCTTATCAGTCAATACTGTAACGGCTGCATAAATTATATTGAGCCAACTCTGTTAAGGAGTAATATGTTGTGGGAAAGTTATATAGATAAATGAGAAACGATATTATCATTTGTAACTTTGTATCGAAAATAGGGCATCTGAACAATGATAGTGAAAGTTGGTTACTTTCGCTTTTTTATATAGCTTTTAAGGTGATTTAATATTACAAAAAAAGTTTTTATTTGTCACAATAACAGCATTATATTATGCATTCTTTTGAAAATAGTTTTGATGGTTGGATCATCTATAATTTTACAGGTCTTTACGTGCTTTATCAGGAGAGCTTCCCAACAACTTCTTTTATCTTTTTTGAGTTTATTTTTTTCTTTGTTGAATATTCACAGTTCTACTTTGTCAAGGTAGTACAGTACAAGACATTATGGAATTATGTTTTGGAGCTACCTTAAGGGGCTGGTCTTAACAAAAAGGACTACTCTTTAACGATGAGTGTTTAAGACGCTATTTTTGAATATTATGGTGGTCCATTTATAATCAAATAAAAAGTCTTGTAGTATTTGGACAATGGATTCGACCTAGAAATATACAAATGCTTCAAGGCCTTGGTTGTGGACATTGAAAGTAATAATAACTTATGCGTCAGTTAGCCTGTGTTTATGGATTGAGGGTGTGTTTTGTGTGGGTCCATTTTAATCTACCCCCGCTTTTTAGGAACCATATTATGTGCAGTTTACAGTTGTTGAACGTTGTTAGGTGGAAAAGGAAATTGAAGAGCTTTCTAGGGTAACATGGGTTTTTTTTATTTTTGTTCATAAACGATTCTTTACTTTTCACCATGTCTTGTCAGCATGTGAGGGATATTTTTACCATTTGAAGAACTTTTGACAATAAAAGAGGGGTACAAATAGGTGGGAGTAAATGACATTTTAAATTTTGTATGATTTTTATTTTTCAATATGCGTGGGTGTTTCTGTAAGCGGTATTGTTTGGAAAAGTCAAAAGAGTTGTTGGGAGTTCTTTTATCATATTATTATGGTTTTTACTTCGGCTTGGCGAACTTTAATATCGACAAGATATTCATAGTTAATACTGTACTCAATACAGTACACAAAGAACATTTTTTTGTTAGCTAAATAACAGGGAAGTAGAAATTGACTAAAAACTACAGTATATTAGGTGCAGTACTTTAAATAAGTAAATGCTGTATTATTTTAGGCTCTTAAAAAGGTAGAATTTGTGTATAAAAAGTCAATTTTGCGTGCTGACAGCTTAAAATATAAATTTAGTTATGTCGAAATTTTAAGTTAAGCTTTGTTTACCATAATCCGTTATCGATGGAATTGTAGAATTTCTATAGTTTTGTGTTTGTTTAGTATTTTTATTTATGGGACAATAGTTTAAGGGTTGAAGACGATGTATTTTAAGGTGTAACCATCGATTGGATGAGACAGACTATTGCATAAAGGTGTTATTTGTTAGTATTGAATACATTTGTCTTGCTAATAGTGAATAATGCTAACAGAATAATGTGAACAAATTGTTGACAAAGACGACGCGTCGTAACTTTTTATACAATACTTTATATACATGAAAGTAAGCTTAGGACCGCTTTACACTTGAAGATATTGAATAGCTGAATAAAGTTTTCGAGTGGCAATTTTATATATAGTACCTGTAAAGCACACAGACACTATTACTGTACTGTGTTATAGAGCAAAAAAAAAAGTATTCTCGACATTATGTGACAGGTAAATCAAATTGAAGACGGTTTTACAGTAGTACAGTACAGTATTTTATAATATGTGTGAGAAAGGCAAAGAAAGTTTTTTTTTCTTCTTCTTTTCTCAATTGCTTTTTATTATTATGATTGTGTAAATATTATACAGTTGCGCGCATGCGTTGACGTGCTTGACGACTCCGGCTTATTTATTTAAGTGTTGAAATGTAATAAAAAAACAATACAAGTAAAAGATCTGTCAACGTAGTAGACGAATATGTCATGGCTAAAAACAGGTGATGGCGGATGAGACACATGTTAAAACGTTCTCAAATCAGTCATTTGGTTATATATAGAAAATTTTTAAGGGAAATAGCTAGAAAAAAATGTTTTTATTTATTACGTCAAACGATAAATTGCAGATGTTTAACTTCAAACTTTAAGCATAGTTTATCACAAATAATTTCAGTTATGATGATAATAACTGTTGGAATTTGAGTTCCACAATTTGTATAATTTGAATATTGTGATTGCATAATTGAGTATTGAGTAGTCTGGAAAGTTCTGGATCTGGAATATTCTGGAATGTGAATGTTCTGGAATATGAATGTTCCAGACACAGTCAGAAGTATAAAAAGGCTGCATTTTCAGCTGGGTGTATGTATACTGTATTTACTGTGTATTTAGACCACTTTCAGTTTATTAATTGTAAATCACTCTGCCATTAAGTGGCCAATTATGATTAAAGTTATTTAATCAAGTATAAAATTTGGTCTTAAGTTTTTCAAGGCAAATTTTTACTACATTTTGGTCAACTCATCTTCAATAACTATATGCTGAAAATGTTTGAATTTTTCAAGTTTATGTAAGGGTGACATGATGCCAGTAAGTACTTGTAGCGCCATATGTTAGCAATGTCAGCAGTAAATATTTATGCTGAATGTTTGAAATTTTTACTAGACCGATGTTTTTGACTCAAATTTGTTAACTCTTATGACGTACACACTCGTATACTGTATGTCTAACTTATAGAGCGAAGAAAGAAAATTTTAATGATAATTTCTGCACTGAGCATGTAAATGTTGTGCTTTTTAATGTCGTAGGATTAATTGTGATCATTATGTAATTTACTGGATAATTGGCGTATTTTTCATGGGAAATATGGATGGCAAAATTCTTTTATTTTTCGTTTTAATGTTGTATAATTCTCAAATGTTTTTGATGCAATTGATATTAGCCGAGATATTAGAGAATTAATGACTATATGCTTTTAATGTCTTTAGCCGATTATTTACACTTATTAACTTGATGTTATTAAATGCATTTTGTTTTCTGCTCGACGCCATTCGTAATGTGCTTTGTGTACTCGACACAGCAGCATGTGTATTTGTCAATTTGAGAACATGGTTTTAGGGAACCGAGGAGTAGGGAACAAAGTAGGTGGGATACAATAACCCTCTAACTATACCCACTCATCAATTGGCAAATGTAATGAGAGTAAATGATGGATCACATAATTACAAGTCACTCAAGTTTGTCAGAGACCATCAAACTATGAGAACCTTAGTATTTTACCGTAGTGCCTTTAAAACTTTATCACACCGATTTTTAGTTCTTGTTAAATTATAATTATTTTGGACTGACTATTCTCACTTATAAAATGAAGTCAATGTGCATTGGACTTTTTGGTCTTTTTAATTTTATTTACGGAGGAAATGGTGGTGCCATAAAGACTACATTAACTTTGGTACAATAAACAAAGTAAATCACAAATTTGTTATCCGGTCAGCACAAGCAAGGTACTAGTTTTTAAAAATGACAGTTGTGTTCAAAGGAACTGATTGTTTACCAACCAGACGCCAGACATTTCTGCAATTTACCAGAATTATATTTGACAAACGTAAAATATTTTTTTATTCTTAAATGACCTGAGTTTCTCTGAAAAATAGCAATGTTTACTGCAATTATTAGAGAACATTTTATCGATAAGACAATATGGTTGAGGTCAACATATGTCCTGTACTTTTGGCCATTTCCATAACGAAATATCTTGCATAAGGTACGAGACCTTTTTCTTGTTTCTATGTGACTAAATTTAATGAAAATAGAAAAGTGGAGAGTTTTTTTTTTGTTAATTTTCATATCCTGAAAAGGTCGGTTTGTCTTGAGATGTTTACTTATCTAGTAGTTAGAGATACAAATTATTTTAATTGGATATGTTTATACAACCCTGGTGTTTTAATTTAACTCTTCTGACGTGGTTGCTCTTATCATTTTGTATTGATTTAGTTCGTGGAACTGTTTACATTTTGCTAATGTCCGATTTGACCTCAATTAAAAAATCTTACCCTCTTCGTTTTTACAGTATGCACTCTAACTACAGTACATTATTATTAATTAATTTTTTTCTCCTTAAATTGTGATGCACTGTATATAATAGTATAATTAATCGTTCGCAATGCCTAATTTTTTTTGTTTATATAAAAGCATCTCTTGTATGTTTAAATGTGCAGTATTTTATATGTCGCAAAGTATTACTTACAAAGAATTAAACTTTGAAGTGGTTATACTATTAATTACAGCAGTCAGTCTTTTGAATTTTTTCTATTCACTACGTTGAAATTATTAAATGCATATAAAAGGTGACGTTGAGTGGATACTGTATATAAAAAATTGAAACAGCTACAAAAAAATATCACGTGTTCAATTGTGTGATATGATTACGTGCGCAATTGAAAATGGAAACTAGGGTGTGATTAAAGTTCAGTGGAAAAATTAAAATTACATTTGAAGGAGGATTAATTTGACAGTTTAGGTCGTTCATGGTAGTTGAAGGACATGAGAACAAATAAATATACTTTGTACTCGGGACGTTTACGTACAGTACCGCTTCTGCCAGGTTCATTCAGCCACCTACATGTACTTTTGATTATATACAGTAGTTCACAAGTTATTAATTACGTTATTGCTAAGATTTCGAAAGAAGATTTGAACTTTAAAGTGAAAAAATGATGACTTAATTAAAATAATCACTGGGTGGTTTTAACGTACAGTACTGTACCTGAAATCGCTTATCTACAAGACTTAGTACAGGATATACATTTTGGACTTGTATTACATGTTAATAATGTTATTAACTAAATTTCAGAGTTATTAAATATGTCATTAGTGCGACACTACTGTTACATGTCAAGGGTAAATTTAATAATTATGGCTGATTGTGTTTTGTCATGTTTGAGTGAGTCATACCAGCTCTGGTCTTTCCCCAGTGACATCCCAGTTTAGACCAAATTGGATTTTCTTCTCCACGTTGCAGCTACACTGGACTGTGTATGCTTGACCATTAATTGTCCACTGATCATTTTGATGTACGGTACCTTATTCATTACTGTGTATACTAAAATGCCAATGATTAAGCAATCTAAGCCAGCTTTGTGTGGGAATATTGGTAGTTGCAAGAACTGCGTCCATTGCCCACTACCTACTGTGGCCAACATATTTTATCGGTTATTGATAAATTTATCTCACCCTCGGAATCTCATAGAATTTCCCCATCTGTACTTGCATCGAATTCCCCGACATAAAATGCGATTATACACGTTTCTCTTTCTAACTCCCCTTCCCACTTCTCCCTATATATTCTTAAGATGTAGCTCAAACTTCTCTGTATGTATAGTATGTAATGCCACGTCGTCTATATCTTCTTATTGCGCATGATCCCACTTTTATTTCAGAAGATCTGACTTTTGCTCGTAAAAATATCTCATTCTTCCTGCTTTTGCTTATTAATTCATCTTTCCATTTCTAACTTTATATTTATCTCTTCGTAGAATTAGGTTAAAACGAAGGAGTATAGGGTGAGGGAGAGTAAAGTGGGCTGACCCCAGATCATCTTGTGTCTTATGTGCTCTCGAAACATTTTATCTTTTGCCCGAATTCGTTTTTCTACCTAGTTTTCGTTCAAGTAAACGTCCCACTGAAGAATAGTCGGTAAATGCTCGACTAGTAGTACTGTACCAGTTTTATTTATCTACGATTTAACAATATGTTGGTCAACGATTCTTTCAAAATTTCCATTTTTTAAGAAGTAAATGTTCATTAGGTTCTCGTATTTGTTTGCGCTATCTGCCTTTATCTTAATTTTTCGGAATGACTTTTCTTATCCACTAAACGTCATATTTGTTTTTGAAATATTCTAATATTTTCGTTATTACTGATTTTATCTATTTCTGGAATTGGTAAGCTTTAAAATGCAGTTATGTCCAGGTTAGCAAGCATTGTAAATACCGTATACAGTAGTACATGGGGTGATAGTGCTCAAATGGTCGAATTTTGCTGAAAGTAAAGAAAGTAATTGGAGGGCAAGAATCGTAATTGAATGATTCTTTCTTATTGTTGAAAGTTCCTTAAACTCTAATCATGCCATTCTTTGACCTGCTCATCCAGAATTTTTGCTATTATTGTGGCCAAATATCAAACAATACAATCAAAACAATAATGCTCTTTAGAAATTTCGACTGACCTAAGCTAATCTGTGTGAATTGTTACAGTTTAACAACAAAGGCGTCTTTCTAATGTTTTGTTTCTAAAGCAAATTGTCACTTTTAGAATATCATTTTTTATTTGAAGAAATGTAAGTTTTTGGCGACAGTAATTGACTATGAAAGCCAGCTTCACTAAGTTTGTCAAGTTTTTTTTTTAAAAATTTTATTGTAATAACAGATGTTAAAAATATTTTGAGGTGTTGTAAAGTAATTTTACTCTTAGTTTTTTTGGGGTGGAGTTGTTTTGTATAGAATCCACTTTATGTCTTAATTATAATACAAGTTTTCTTGTTGTTAAGTCAATGGTAGAACTTTAGTACAGTAATTGGATTAACGTCTTAAAACTTACAGTGTTTCTACGAATGAGTTAAATAATAAATTATTTTATTAGATGTTCAGTTAATGAGAATGACTGTTGAAATTACTCTTACAACTTTTTCAAGTCTGGTTTTTTTTTATTTTCCTATGTATGAAAGGTGAACTTGTAACTTGTGTATATGATTATGGTAGTTTATAAGGAAGAGGTTGTATTATATTTTGACCTTTAACCGTCATCTTCGTTTTTAATCCGAAATCATTTTCACTTTTGATGATGACTTGAAGTTGGCGGCTGAAAAGTGAAGGCGCCATCGTTCTTCAACGGACGAGATATCTGCCCTGAGTCACATACTGTGACCTGCTTTTTTTCTTTCTATATGACACGTATGAGGTTTACATACACATACTGTTTATAATGGAAAGGGAAGTGGGTGTTTAAATCATACGTATTTATAAATAGAGCACACACAGGTCACAAGTGAAAGACGATACTTTTTTTTTCTTCTTACAACTACAAAAAGTTAAGGGTAAAAAAAGGTCCTTCGTTTGTTAGAAGAAAAGAAAACTATAAATTTTCTGGTCGTTTTTTAAGTGTAATAAATAAAATCTGTTTTAATGACTTTTTTGTGGGTGGGGATTGGGAGCTGTAAAGAAGAAATACACATACGACTTGCAGTATATGAAGTTCCGCCCCAATCTCTTTCTTACTAAAATCTAATAAATCAGATATCTTACTAGTTTGTTTTTATTTAATTGAAGGTTTGGTTTTTATTGAAACTGTTTTTCTTCTTACGAGAGAGCAGTATTTTGTTTTAGGGATGAAGATAGTTTAAGGTTTCTCTTCTGCTTATCTCTTGTAATGTAATCAAATTAAAATTTTTTTCTATCTAGCTATTAAAACCTCCAAATTAAATGTTTTTAGTGATAAAACGCAACAAACTAGTTTATGAAGATATTTGTTTGTTTGTTATAGCTGCAATTAAAAGATGTCTGAGTCTGAATACGTCTTTGTTCAGATGAAAAAGATCATTCAAAATGTTGACAGAATTTAATTCGGTAATTAGAGAATTTGAATGATGGTCATGTGTCTGATGATTAATTGTTTGTTTATAATTAATTAAAGCTAATTTATTTAATGGTTAAAAGGTGGAGCACTTTGCGCTAGAATCTACTGTATGTATGAATTTAATCATTCGGACACTGAAAGTTGATGTGCTTTTTGCTTAGTTGCTAACGAACCTAAAAAAAAGATTGAGGATTACAATAAATGAGCTAATAGACAAACTTATTGTAGCCCACTGGGTTAGGTCACTCGTTTTCTAAATTCTATGTTGATTTATTTTGTTTGAAATTGTTGGCAGAATTTTACATGATCATATTAATGTGCAGTTGTTCTTAGTGCAGCTGGCGAGTAAACTAACTTAAAGGACCTTTTACATGATGGCATAAAAGTGCCCAAACGTGGCAAACAAAAAATAACGTACAATAAAAAAATGAATTTAAAGCGGTGTTAATGACGATGGACAGCGTTTTGCAAGCTTTTCTATAGTCTCAACGACATCGTGTCGTCGGATGTGACCAATTCTTACAATCGAAATAGTGTAGTTGTACTGTATACACCAACAGTTATTCGTTTTGTTGTTGTGAAGTTGAAGAGGGAAGCAATAATTCACGAGGTCCATCTTTGTTGACCATTCATTCAATATGTCGTTGGATTTATCTATTTTGCATATAGATGGCTGTATTTGGCGGACGACCATCAGCCAGTTTTTGACAAAAGGAAAATGTGTTTTGGGAAGACAGTTGTACCGAGAGAGATAGAAAAGGACACAAATGTTTGTACCATAAATATAAACCAAAATAAAAAATATTTTATATGATAATGAAGCACAACGATGTTAGTTTTTGAAAAGTAAAAAAAAAGTTTGCAACAAAAGAGAAAGCTGTTTTGAAATATTGAAAAGGGTCAGTGCTCAATATGAAGAATATACTAAGTTATATGCTACATGACAATTGGCGTTAAGAACTAAAAAAAATGAAAATAAAATCCACAGTCTGAGAAATGGATATTTAATGGTGTTGACCATTAATGACTCCATTACTGACGACTGTCCTTTTTTATTATTGTTTGTATGCTCTTCTTTGCTATTATTGTTTGCTAGCAATTTTTCTGAATCGATTTCTAGCGCCTCGTCGTTCAAATGCATGACGCACTATTACACTGACTGTTTCAAGTTTATTTATATTACTATTTTTTTCCATTGCCATTTTCCATTCGGCCATGTTGACATATTATCTAATGATGCTTGCGATTTATATATAAATACAGAGAGTAACGATTGGTCCGTGTGTCAAAAGTGTTTCACTTATTCAAAAATCGACTGATCTCGGCGCAGATATTTTTGTCAGTGACACAATGCGTGGCAATAAATTTAAGTATGTAAACACAGTAAACACTTTTGTACTTTTATAGTGAGTCTACTTTTTATTTTTGTGTATTTATATCAATAAATAAACAAAACTCGATTTTTTTTGTTACTGGGGATTTCTTTTTTTACTGTTTTATCCGATGCCTTAGAAAGCCGACTTGTAAACAAAGTCACTAGAACTATTGTTCTTGATGGGAACCGTCTGACCCATTTATTTCATAATGAAGCAAGTCAATTGAAAGGGAAAATAAAAGTTATTTATTTACTATTTTTTTTATTCAATTCGAAATAATGATCGTCACATATAACGACTTGCATGTGTTATTGAATTAGCATATTTAAGATTGGAAAAATAAAGGTTCGCGAAAAAATGTAAGTTTTTGAAGGAAGTTTATTTTAAGTCATATGAAATTTTGGGGGGGGACATCTGATATTGTTTGTGTGTAAAAAGTGTAACTGTTTACTTTTATATCAGCGCCAACCTTAACGTTACGTAATTTTTTGTTTTTGGAGTCTCCACCGCCATGTTAAATAGTTGAACTTTGAAGTTAATTAAAGGAAATTTTCCTCTTGTCGAAAGCGTTTCTTCATCTTTAAGTAAGCGTCATAACAATAATAATAAAGTTGAAAAAAGAAAGTGGAGTGAGGGAAAAGTGAGGAGAAAAAATCCCCAAGGTATTTAATTAATATACACACACACATTTTCTCTTTCATTTTATAATCTACAGTGCTATTTTATACGTCACTACCATGCAAAACTTCAACGATTTTTCCTCTTTTCTCTATTTAGCTTCATATCATAATATATTGTAAAAAAATTTCCCACCTTATCTTACTTTGAAGTAAGAGCTGAAAAGCGTCATTGCTAATTATTACTACAATTACAACTTTTTATATCTGAAGGTGCACGCGGATATCTATATACATAAAAGCCCTCTATATACGTTAAGTACCGTATAAATATGTTTCATGGAGTTTATATTCATATTGGCTTCTATGTAGCTTTCTGCTCTCTATAATATCGCATTTAGTTTAGCACTGTATGTACAGTACTTTGTAAAAAGAAAGAGAGGTGATTTGGTGGGTGGAAGAGTGAGACTTTTTTAAATAGTGGGTAAATTAAAGAGTGTGGGAGGATTATAAAGAGCTGAATGAGTAATGATTGGGGCTGGGGCCCTATCTTTTGTTAATTAAATTTTTGTGTACACCGGAGGGGCCTTAATCAGTACTTTATCCAAAAATGTGCAGATCTACCAATGGCAGTTTTAAGTTTGGGATTTATAGTTGTTTGATATGAGGAGGGGGGAGAGAAAAAGAGTTGGTTTTAATTAACGTAGTTGAGAGAAATATAAATGTTTCAACATATACAAAAATGGCGTCGTTGTTGCATAAATAAATTTTACAGCAATTTTTTTTTCTCTCCTAACAACCAACTCCCCGTTTGCTTTTGGCTTTTACGATTTTCGGTAAAGCACGCGTTGGTTGTGTGTTTGTTTGTTGAAATCGATGAAATATGGCACCCAAATGTCCTCACTGTGACCAAATTTTTGTTTAATTGCACTGCTGTTAAATATGCTGAACGTTTTGGTGGTGTTTGGATACTTGTATCGATCATGATTGTCGATTTTTGCTATATCGACGGCAATGAGCGTTAATGGCCGTCGTGTAATAGCTATTTTGTTGTCGTACTCTGTACGTGTACTATTTTTGTAGGGCCCATTAAAAATACACTCGTTTATTTACAGTTTATATATACGACATCATCAAGTAACGTGTTATCGATTTAATTATCGGAAAACAGTCGTTTGGGCTGTTTATTTGTTTCTCTCTTTCAGCTCTTTTGCTATTTGGAATTTCCCTCCCGACTTAGTTAACTTTTGCACAAATGACTTTTCTATATTAAATGATGGCTGAATGTGTGTTTGTCGGGTTGGATGGGATGGGAGTTAGAATAACATTGGGTTGAATTGGGTGGAGTGAAGGGGGTGGGGTGGGGAAGTGTTAATCAGGAAGGAAAATAAACTCTATACACTATAATATTATATTATACCCCAGTACGTAAGTATGAATTAAAATCCAAGATTGTAATGTTAGAATTAAAAGAACTTTCTGGCTTATTCTTTTTCATCTAATTGCCGAATGACAGTTCAATAAAAGTCTTTACAGGGTGAATAAGAAAATGAAAGAGTGGTTCATTAAATTAAAAGCTCGTATTATTTTGTCAGAGAGGGTTGATTTGTCATAAACGCACAGTTAATGATGGTTTAAAGCGATATTGTCAAAGATACGGTATTCTAGGAATGACCATCAGTCGTGGGGAACCATTAAATACTTCAGCGAAAAAATGTATATTAGGAGAAATTGTAACAAAGGAATTTAAGAAAGTTAATCTTCAATTAATGTTATACGAATTAAATTATTTAAACAGCTTAGTAACATTTTGAGCGTTTTTGGCTAACCAATTTAGTCTTTTAAAGCACGAACTGTACCTGTCTAATTGAGTTTTATTAGTTTATTATTTTAAGGGTGAACTGCTTTTTTAGGTGACCGATTTACCACAACTGATAATCATTATATTTTTTTATTACATTTATTACCGGTATGTCTTTACAGTATATTTTTTCACTTATCTTTATCAACTTTGCTTGGCATTAGCAAACTCCAACGGTGCCATATGCGTTTATATGGTGGGAGCTGTAACTTATAAGTGAAAACAAATGTGCAAATGGCCAGTAGAGATTTAGGGGGAAAATCAACGGAAATATGTCATTGAAATGCTAATGAGGAAGTTTGAAATTATTTTAATTCTCCCCTCCTGATGGATGTATTTTATTATAGGTGGGCTTAATGGCGCTTGCTACCTCTATTTAGTTGGCAATAGAAAGTGTCGTTTTATTTGCTTAACAAGCACGTGCTAAGGTAGGGTTGTCTTTATCCCCTACCTATCTATCCCTACGCTTTTTACACACATACACACAGCAGCTGTTATCACACTTAACCCTCATAAAAGGTAGATTTAAGGTGATCGCTCTTCTTTATTTACTTTTTACCTATGGTTTATATGCTTCATTACGGTGTGAAGTATTGAAAGAGGAGAGAAATCGTGTGTCTCGTGTTAACAGAATGCAAATGACAACTGAATTAAAACACAGTGATGGGTTTAAATTTAGAGAGGGATAATTTTTCAAAATCCCTGTCTGACGATTGTCCCAGGTACGATGTAAGCATACATTTATTCAAGCCTAGGTGGCACGTGAGTATCACGTGTACCTAAGCTTAACGACGTCATTGTTTGCAAAGGGGATATTCTCTGGGAAGGTTTGATTGCATCCCCTTAATACGAAATGAAAAAAATTCGATTTTCTCTGCAGAGTGAAAAAAAATTATATACAGTTCAGGGGGAAAGAGGAAGTTTAGTTGTTGATGCTGGTTTTTGTTTCCCATTCACCTATTTGAAAAATGCAAAGGGCCTTTATTGTGTCCGTTAACTAAATCGAGATCGGTTAGGGGTTTTCATGCGTTTACCTTTTGTGTTGGTTGAGCGCTGGCGCATACACAAAGGGTCACTGAGTTTTGATTTTGGTCCTAACATTTTCCCATCAAAGGGCACTCACTAGTTTGCGTGCTGAGTCAGACATACAATTTTTGAAATTACATTTCAGACAGCTAATTTTTTTCTTCTTGTTATTAGACTTCCAGTGCTAAGTTACATTGATAGAATAAGCTTAATTGCTAACCTTTTAAAGGTGGTGGTGGTGGGGAAGATAAAGGGGGTGGCTTTTCAAGTGTGTTGCCAAGCGCTCATTAGTGAGAAAGGGCGATTAAAGGTCAATTTCTACTACTGTACTATTAAGGTATCGCATTTCTTTAAGAGAGGTGATGGAAGGGCGATTGAGCAAACGTTTTCGTGTTTTTCATGAAGGATTACTTTTCAATAATATTATTTATAATGATGAAATCAAAGTTCATTGCCCATTTCGGTAAAGATTACCCAGTAGATGACCCCTGTGTACATTTTGACTTTTAAAATAAAAAAAAAACTTTAGTGAGTAGCAATTAATAATACTGTGTATTTAAGTCAGGTTCTTTAATTAGTTGCTGCATAATTATACTGTTGTGAACTTTTTATTAATCTGAACGTTTGATTTTCTGAAAGGAATTTTGAGTTGGTAAGGTTTCTCTCTCTCTTCTCATTTGGGCCATGCGGGTTTTGTCATTGTCTCCACTGTAGCAAACAGAGGGGGCTGCACGATAGAAGTGCTTTTGTGTTTAGCCGACATTTGCCATCTCTATCAGCTCTCATCATGATGAATTTTGGGCTGGAGGAGGAGGAAATCAGACGACACTAGCGAAGAGAAAAGCCAGATGGGTCCTTTGATTTATACGTAAAAAAAAAAAAGGTCAAGCGAGGTTGCTACGAAAGGTGTGTTATTAGGGTGTTTCGAATAAAAGCGACTCGTGGGAGTGATGAAGTTACCCGATTTCCATATTATGTAAATGAAGAAAAAGTAAACGTTGATGGTACTGTAGTAACGTTTAGTAAAGGAAATGGATGTGTAATTTCTCTTCTAGTTCAAACGTTGTTCAACAATGTTGTATGCTATTCAGCCAACTGTTTGTTCATGAATCATACATGAACAGTCGGAGTATAGACTTTAATACACAAATATTGACTGCAACATTTTAATTAATAACTTTGTATTATGATGTGACTGGTGGAAGAAAGCCATTCTGTTTTGTAGGTAAAATAGCGCGCTTAGGACACATAATCGCAGAGTACATTATTTTTGATATGACCCCTGTTCCCAATGGGAAATCGAGCTATTTTAAAATATAACGGGTATTCGTTAGTAGTAAAAAATACATGGTTAAACCTTAAAAATTAGTAAATAAAATTAGTAAATAGCTTACATCTTGCACAAAAAACCGAAGTCATCCAACACTAAATGTTTCGAGTGACCGGTATCTAAGTTAATTTAACAATTTTGTTAGTTTTTGTTAAGTGGCGTCATGTAGTGTATCTATTTTTGACCTTTTTTTGTTAAGTTGATTATGAGCTCCATATGTAGAATATTTAACGGCAATCTAGGCCACCTGTTAAAGAGCGTGTGGTTTTTATTTTATTTTTAAAAGTTTTGAATGCCCCTAGCCATTGCGTGTTAAGCGCTTTGTGACTTCACCAAAGACCATCAACTAGGTGGTCAATTTATTAATGATTATCACACCGTTGTTTTTTTTGTTGTTGTTTGAATGGAATAGGGGTCGTATTTCAAGAGTCCAGTCTAAATTTAAAAGGGCAGTAAAACACGTTGAGATACAGTAGCTAAAACATGTTAAGATTTGCATACAAGCAAGGTGTCTTATCTTCCTGTTATAGTTATCTGTATCGGTGACTCTGTCATTTTACTAGTGGTCATATGGAAATTGTTTATCTTTGAGACTTATGGGAAGGGAAACTGTGTGTACCTTTCATACGTGTTTCAGCACTTTTTGTTCATTTCGAAAAAGTGATTCGTAGTGTTCGGTTTAAAAAGTGTGATTTTCTGTGAGATGAGCTTCATGATAGTACTTTTATATTTTAAAATTATTTTTTATCTTGGACGTGGAATGCGAACTAAATTACCTGGACGTAGACGTTATGGGCGTTTTTTCATATATAAAACAGGTAAATGGAATTGTTTTCAGTAATTTAATTTTTTAAATTTTAAAATGTTATTGCTATATGTTTGTGATGTCCTGGGATTCTATCACCAATAATACATTACAAGCCAACATTTGTTTGAGATTTTAGCCAACATTTTTTGCAATTTTAACTTTGTGGTGAAATCTCCATATTCATCGGAATTAATGACAATTAGCTTACTATTAAAGTACTGTAGTTATCACGAGAAGGATATAGATTTGTGACTACATTATTGAAATTTTATTATGTTGTAATAAATAAAGGGTTAGTTCACGAGTGGACAAATGTTTTCTACGGAGGACCACATTGATAAGCTTATTGTTATCGGGAGCCGCATATGATCGGGGCCGGCCATATCCATGAAGAAGTCCGGGTGCAAGAAACCAGTAGGGGCTCTCAAGTATTTGTAAAATGTAAATTAGTTACAAATATAAATGACTAAATCATCTTAAAAGTTTAACGAATATCTTTAAAAAAGGTAATTTTTATTATCTTCTTGTAAATGACTATCGGGTGTTTGCATTTAAGGAAAAAGATTTTTTCGATTAGATTTAAATGCAATTGTTTAATTATGACTGATACGCAGGGGTCCAGGGGGACTGTGTTCTCCTTTTTCATTTGTCTTGTTCCCAATTGAATGAAAGTTATAAAATATTTTTTTAAGTACAGTAGTTGTGTTGACTATGATATTTCATGTTTGTAATATTTTGGCTATATATCATAAACATTTATTATATTATTGAATATTTTGAATATTTATTGTAAATATAGTGATTAACACCACCGACTAACACCACATTGAGTCGACAGGAAATTGCTGACCCCCAACTTTGTATTCAAGCTTATCTTAGATTTTTTTATATTGTGTATATGGCACGAAAAAGCGATGGTTTTGTTCTAAATTTCTTTGAAACTTCTGCACATGCGCATTGTGTGTAGAATGAGGGCCAAAATTTTATTCATCAATTTTTCGTAGTAAGCTGTATTTTTCATATTATGAATGACATCATTTGTTTTGATTCTTTAAATAGCTCACATTGACGTCACTGCGGTTATTATTAACTTTGTCAATTATTAATTTCTTGTGTTTTAGAAGTGCGTTATATTTTGACCATTTTCATGTTTGTGTGCGTAATTAATTTGTGACGTTTAACCAGGAAATTGCCTTTTGACATTTTTCCTAGTAAACGATGTGTTTCTACAGTAATTCCGAATTAAGTTGATTGACAGTTTTAATTTTTAACAAACACACTTTGTAGTAGTTTTATTATACAGTACTGTATGACGTTAGTGACGTCATTTTTTTAAAAAAAAAGTAAATGACAAAATATTTGATTTATAATGCTCTATCATTTTATATTTTAATACTGTTGTTTAAAAGGACGTGCAAATCTTGTTTAGTTTCTTAAAAGTTAAATCCATATGTTTATACGTTGTGATTGCTGCTTTTAAGCAAATGTGTTTGATATTTTTTTGATGTTGAAGGGAGAAAAACACGTTTTAATGTAAATGTGCTGCTTAAAGGCATTTGACAGTTGGTTATAAGTTAACAAGTTTTTATATTATAAGATGTGTGTATAAAAAATGTTTACATAAAAATCGACTTCGTGCCAGGGACATGTACAGTACATTTAAATTTCAAACAAAGATTTGACCTGTTGTCTGGTAAATCTCATGCGCTTATTTGTTACTTAAAATTCCCATTTATCAACCTAAGCCAAATTTTAAGTAATTTTTTTTTAATTCATAGTCAGTAAATAGCCTTGACAATAACAGCGTAGGTTATCCACATAATTAATTTCATTAAAAGCAATTTGACCAATTTATATTTATTTTAGAAGTTACAAAGTGATTAAGAGAAACAGTACACTTTGTTTATCAATATCACCACTAGATGGTGCGATTTATTTTTGATTTTATAGGGCAACTTTTTTTCTTTTTATCAAATTAATTAATAGACTAACCTCTATCAAATTAATTAATGAATAGCAGTGCCTAAGAATAATATACAATGAAGTTGTTTCTAAAATAAATATTTCTGTTGGAATAAAACCGTCCTTCAAGTTTACAATTTACGATGGGCAACATGTAACGCCACCTGGTGCCAGCTACTTTTAAGTGTTAATTTAAAGTAAAGTAACGTTTCCATTTTAAAGTTAACGCTCTTCAAATTCTCCTTACTCTTTCTTTGTAAAAATTTTTTTTTTTGAATTTTTTTTTGGCCTAACCTAAACACACGTGTATCGGATCAAATTACGCAATTACTACAAAGTATGTGTTGCTGTGTTAGCCCAACCCTGTTTTATTTACCCAACCCCTTCGGAGTTTAGTGCTGGCTTTTTTTTCTGTTACTTCTTAGTAGGCCAATCGAGTCACATTCACGTGTGAAAAATCTGACAACACCTGATGATCAATTACTGGGAAAGTGAAACCGGTAATTAGATTGGCCATATCCCCTGTGTGTATGTGAACGATATATACGCATGTGTGTGAAGCGCATATGTGCAAATTGGAAATGATAGATAATCAAATTAGCCTTGACGCCATTTTAGCATTGTGAAATTTTACCTTAACAATTTTCCGTCAGAAATCCGTCTGGTTTAAATTTGCTGTTTGACGTCGTTGATAAAATGTTAATAATAAACACTCGTGGGTGTGGTTTACGAATAATGTGGAGATGCACATAACACTTCATGTTAATGTTACTTTTAAAAACTGTCATTTTTATTTTACGAGCTTTGGTTCCTATTATACTAATTAGGATTTTTAAATGCAAAATTAAGTAATTAATTAGTATTTTTAATAAGCCCTTCTCGTTCCATCTTTTGAAGCAGAGAGCTATTATTTACTTTAAGACCAAACAAAAATGAACTTAGAGTAATCTTTCTGTTTGAAATTTTGACAAGTCCGCTTTGGACTCATACTGTATATGGGTCAGAATTTTGAATATGTTACCATTTTAAAAGTGAAGAGTAATTACGGTAATGGACCAAGGGACACTTTAGTAACCTAAATACAGCACTGTAAAAGAATACACATAATAGCTTGACCTGAAACGTACTACAGAATGGCTACTCCAAAAATGCACCTGCAGTCTAATGGAAAATTACAATTTTTAAGTGTTTTCTGAGGCTTAAACATAGTCATGGAGTAACCCTGATAAATGTTTTAAGTAGTAAAATTTAACGTGGAAAGTGGTTCAATATTACTGTATTTGGTTTTTGTAAATCAAAGGTGATGTCCTGTTGTTTCATTTCCGGTTTTTCTTTTTCGCAATGTGACTCCTTTAACTTCTTTTTTTTTAAAGCTGTTCTTCATTGACTAATATAGGCCGAGCTATTAGGTTTCATCTTTCTAATTTGCACCATCACGGTCACTTTATCTTTCCTTTTTTTTCTCTGTCCAGCTGTGGGAAAGGGTAACAACACGGGTATTTTTAGCTTTAGAAAGTAATTATTGCGACTTAAGAAAAACAATCTATTTTTCTTTAGCTAAAGTTTCTGACCTTTTCAATGCTTCATTGATGGATTGCATTTAACAGTTTACTGAGAAATTCTTCTTAGTACTTATTTTGTTTTGTTTATTCAAAACGGGGAATGACTTTTTGAATTAAAAACTTAAAATTTCGATGCTAATTTTGATCAAGGATAATGATGCGGTATTACTGAGTGAACTAACTGCACCTTTTTTCTTTTCTTATTAACTTTTAATGTTTTTGTTTGTACAGTACTGTATGACCTTTTTTATAATATGGACATTACAAAGGGAAGGATTGTACTGTACTGTTTTCAAATTTTCTCAATGGCTTTTTACCGCAGCCTTGCAATTATACAGTAAACCATTGGCCGGTTGCCTATTACAAAGTTTTAAAACTTTGAAAAGAGAAAGATGAGGGTTGAAGAATATTAAAAGTAGGTCGAAAGTGTGTAATAAAAAATTACAATATTAGATCGACAGATAGATTTTCAGTTCCCTGTCGTAAAATATTTTGAATTAGGAAATGTTATCGTCATCACACGGCCGGAAATGGTGACGATGGCGGTTTAATAAACTATTAAAATTATTACGATGGCGGCAACTTATTCAACGTTTAATTATAGCTAGCTAAAGTGTATAAAATATCCCATTACGAAATTAACCATTTGCAATTAAAATGTGCTCAAAAGTTGTAATTAAAAAATGTTAATGCAAGTGAATATTGTGGAAAGGCTTAAACACAAATTTGCTTTCACTGTATTTTACAATTTAATTATTTTAGCAGCTTTGTTATAATATTAATGAATGAAAAAGAATTATAAACGTACATTTTGTCAGCAAGTGCTACATTTGTTGACGATTGAAAAAATGTTTTTACTATGAGAAGATTTTTCTAGTTTTTAATGTTTCATGAAATCGTCAGTTGTATTTAACTTTTTATTTTTAGTTAAATTGTTTTCTTATGTTTTTAATTACCTTTATACGGTATCACTTGATTGGACATTCATGGGCTTCTTTTAACTGACTCAATTAACTATTACATTTCTACTTGTTTATTGCAACTGTTGTAATGTTGACTAGTTCTTTTCAGTAATTTACCAAAAACAGAAAACAATCAATGTGCCAAAAAGAAAAAATGCTGATAAAGCATAATTTTTTTTTTGTTAGTTCAATATCATTTTTGGTGTTTTACGCATCAAATATATTCGACACGTCATTTTAAGTTCATTGTACTGCACACATCTAGTTATGGAAGTTATTAAATAAGAATTTCTACATTGTTTTTATTACTACGTTATATGTCAAACAAAACGTATTTCGCAACGCAAATTTATGAAAATGTTTCCATGAATAGTTGTTATATTTTACTTAGAAATTTGCTATTTTTTAAATATTAGTCTAAAAACATCAGCTGCACTTTTAATTCTTTTGCTAACTTACATGTTCGTACATTAGTTGACACAAATCGAATGCATTTTAGTCTCTCAGCACTTTTTTCCCACTTTTTTACTGAATGTACAAGTGCTTACGTAATTTGATACTGCCTTGTCTATTAAAACATTTGCATGAGAACGTTTGTATAAAAATGCAGTGATGATGAGAAGTATAGCAAATCTTTAGGATAAATAAGTAAATTCAGCAGTCGCGGAGTGTTTTGTCTATAGACTTTGTACAATTCCAATTGAGGTTTTTTTGGGAGAAGGGGTATAAAGTCTCATTGTACTTAGAGGTTTTAGCATTTTCAGCGCTTTAGCACATCCACTTATTGGCCAAACATTTAATCCATAGGTTAATAATACATTATTCAGTAAGCTCTTACTAAACACACCTATCACTATTGAAAATATTGATTTTTGCTGCTGACTACTTCGAAAATTCCCAAGTATTCAGGGACAATGTAAGAGATGTTTCTTAGTGTTTATCTTAGCATTAGCTGTTTTATCTGAAAGTAATTGGAGTTGCTTTATTTAAACATTTAATCCTTAGTTACGATGTAAAGCGACTTTTTTTAACGCTGGTATTATCAGAAATATTAAATTAGCTTCTTAAAACTAATTTGGTTGAATTCAAATGTAGTAATTTTTGCATAGTTAGAAAATCTGGTTTTTAGTCGTTATTGGAACAGTTTATTTACCGGAAGTTTAAATAAATTCAATTCTGTAAACGTTTTGAGCTGTTTTAGTTTAATGTGTAATTTATCTGCGTTTTCTGCTGCTAGATTTGTGCAGTTGCTGTCATTAAATTAGCATTGATTGGTTGGTTGGGGAATTATAATGTAGACGAGTTAGGCAAAAAAAATTAAAAGTATTTTTAAGTTGAATGCTAATATTTGTAGAGCTAAGTCATGTTTAAATCACCTGCAGTGGTATCTAAGTATTTTCGTTATTGATTTAAGGCGATGCTAATTAACCGTTAAAGTAGAAATTATACTCGCTTACATTATCTTTATACATTCGCCCGGATGAGAGACACATTGCTTATTTGCAATTCAACTTTTTTTTATTTATGAAGAAAGTACTTTAAATATATAAAAGTTTTTTTTATTATCAAATTTCTTTATTTTTAAATTATAAAAATAAAATACAGTAAAATGCTGAAAGTTTTATTTTTTTCTTACTTTAGAATGACACGTAATTGACATTGCAAAATTGAAGTGTAAATAAAATGTGGCTGAGGGAATTTTGTTTTGAACGAGTACTGTCCATCCGAGTGTCCATTTAGTCTTGAGATGGTTGAAAAATTGGCTGTTGTCGAGGGGCCTCTGAGGTGTTGACGATGCCTTTGCTACGTGTCAGCATTTTCAATACTTTTAAAGTGAATTTCCATGTCAATTTTTTCATGAATAGTTTCGATCAGTTTTGAATACGCACCTTTTGTTATAAACGAAAAAAATGTACAGTATATGTAATATACTTTATATTTTGAGGCTTTTTGAATTGAAAATGTTGTTTGGGAGTATTTTATGTAAAAATATATTGTATCATTTATCGTATATTAGGAAAACTAATCGATATTTTTTTTTCTTTTTTTTTTAGGTAAGTCTAAAAGCCTACTTATTCATTTATATATTATTGTAAGTTGAGGGAAGGAATTGTAAAGGTAAGTTTAAAATAAAAATATATAACTTCTAATTTGAATGGTTATAAGAATAAGAAATGTGAATTTTTACAAGTGGGGACTTTTATTCTCAAGGGGACGCTTTATCTAAATGTGTGGTATTAAAATGTTTATGTCACTGCAGACAGAGACACTGTACTTGTTTTAGCCTCTCTGATCTCGACAAGTCTTTATGATTTTGACATTAAAACCTTTTTTTTTTACGTCATTGCTTAACGATATTTAATTAACTGATTAAATTTGTGAAAGAGGCATTACATTGGCAATGGTATAGTGCACTTTGATGTAACGCCTGTCAGCTCTAAAGTGACGTCTGATTTTATTTAAGATTAGATTTTCATCCATATAAATGAATTAAGGAGTGGAATTTTAATTAACGTCATTCAGGTAATAACTTACAACATCGACGCATTCTCTTGGCTCTTGAGTTTCTCGATGATTTGAGTTGCAACGTTTCATTAGGTCGATTAACAACGCCAAATGTGTTGACCTGACATTTGAAAGTCATTTTCTCTATTCTAAGTCGATCATTTGTAGGATTTAATTAGGATATTGATTTGAGAGACAATGGAAATCTGATTGATTTGAACAATAGCTAATAATCGATTTGATATGAGCTAATGAATTACTTCCGTTCAAAAAATGCATAGTTGAAAGAATGCATGCATATGGGGTTTACTATTTGCAACTATTGACAAAAACAAGCATGCACGAAATATTTGCATTACAGCACATTGCATTTTTTATAATCAGTATGCCACTTGCTTAATTAGTCGTGTAAATGTAAGATTTATGTACTAGAAATTTGTCTGAGATTTCGACGGTTGTAGTGGCTTAAAACTAGTTTGATTAAATATTGTTGGTGGTAAATATTTGAAGTTTATGTGCTGATCTTCACATTAGTTCCAGACCTTGAGAGACGTAAAAATGTTGTGTTTACTTTTGATGGATCGACTTTTTTTTCTTTTGTGTGTGTTTTTTTTCTTGGTTAGTTTTATCCAGAAGTGTAGGCCATTTTATTTACGCTACTTATGTCTTGGACTTGTTACATGGAGGAATTTTTTTTCCCGATTTGATCGAAATCCTCTTTCTATTGATGGTTATAGTAAGCAGGAAGTGAATGTCGTAGGGAAAATGGTATCAAATGAGATTGCGAAATAGGAGTTGAGAGCAAGTTACCCAAGTTATACAGTATATATACCTTTATATATAAAGGGTAACTTTAGATAGATGGACAACGGTTGAATTAAAAAAAAATCGTTTGGTGAAAGTACATGATCTTCTCTGCCAGGTGTTGCATTCCCAGTGGCTAAACAAACATAACAAAAGTTGACGTAAGAAAAGGTCAACGCATATCGCATGTCCATTCAGCTTAGTCACTTTTTATACAGTACAAACTCTAGTTTCTTTTTATTTCTAGTTTTAACAAAATTATTTTTATTATTTTTATAGAAACCAAAAACATAACTTAGTAGCTTTGCACGGTTGCCTTTTTGAAATTTCCAGTGACGTAGTTAATGAATAGTCCTTGTTTGATAGTTTTTGACTGTGTCAAGTTTTAGTAATCTGCACCCTGGGGCGTGGTAGATGAGTCACTGCACCATCGCAAAGTGGGGGAGGGATAAAGGAAAGGGGGGAATATAAGATGCTTGCTGTGGATAATAGCTGCTGCTGTTGCCTATCTGACGACGCAAACACCGGAATCGCAAATTTTCGACAAATTGCACTTTGATTTATTCTCTCTTCGATTTCTTCCAAGCTTTTTTTTATTATTGGAAAGAAGGAATGAATGGAAGTTGAAGAGAATAAAGGTGGGGAATGGGATAAAGCTTAACAGTTGGAGCATTTCATCAAATCAATGCGTTGGACTATAAGAAACATTGGGGCTCCTCACGAAGTGATGGGGGAACTACTATATACTGTTGTTTATTTAATCAATCAAAATGCATTGAATGAAACTTCAAACTTGACTTTGATGGCATTTTTTTATTATATTTGTACGATTTATTTAACTTATTTTTGTGTATTTTGAAGACAATTGTCTTTAGTAATTGCTTCGTGATGGGGTATTGAGATTGGAACTTCAAAAATTTTAAATAAATTTGACGAAATTGGTTTTTGATTTTTGTTTGCTGGTTGAGTTGATTTGGTTGTCCATTAGTTAAGAAGGGTTCATATTATGAGCTGGGTTTTTATGATGTGTGCGTACGGTCATAGCTTGTTTATGTGTTTTTATGGAAGGTAAACGGTCGATCAAATTTATCTTCGTCATTCAATTAGTTTGGTAAGCTCCGGAAATAGCCGGAAATGAGGTGAAACAACACATCGTTATTACTGTAGAAGTTGTCGTCGTCTTTTCCACTATCACGTGATTTACCTTAGCTCAAACATGACAAATTGAACATGTGATTTTGATAGGGCAATGGCTTTATTTTGTATTATTTTTGCACTTTTTTTTGTTGCACTTTTCCCGAATTTTTTAAATGGAGAAAAAAATTGAGAAAAAGTGTTGAATGTGGCATGCTCTTTAAAATAAGTTTGCAACTTTTCAGTATGATGGATTTTTTTTTACAAAACTCTGTTAAATTGCTTAACCAAATTTCAAATGGGGTGATTATAAAAGTTTAAAGTTGCATTTGATTTATTGAACGTTATCGCAGCTTTGATACAGCAAAGTATAAAAACACAGTAAACTTTAAAAAAAAAATAAAGAAATTCCATTGTGATAGTGTTGGAATATTTGCCCTTTGAAATTAATAGATAGTGCTTCAAGCACTATAAGTGACTATCTCGGTTTTTTTAACAACTTTTATTTGGTTATTCGAGCTTTTAATTTTAGAGGGGGAAATGTTTATTAATCATAAAAAATGTTTTTTAAAAAAATGATCTGAACTTTTTTCCCATCCCACGAAATTTGACTTCCATCTTAATCTATATAAAAGTTGGTTTTAAAATATATAAACTATGAAAAGGATAATGACCTCTCTCTCTTCTAACATCTTAACACGTGTTTTTTTAGCAATTTTTTTTTTAAAAGTTAAAGTATATGTTTTGTAAAAAGAAAGAAATGGGATTGTTGTTGATAAAAGATGGCGGTTGTTTCACATATCCACTCCCTCAAATCAAGCTGGGTAAATGAAATGTGTACATGTAAGTTAGTGTATGTAGAATTTGCCAATTAAAAGTTGACCTTTTGGAGTCAACACTGTGGGGTGTAAGACTAGGTTAGGGACTAAATAAATAAAGTACAACGGTGGATATTCCCTCTAAAAATTTTTTTTTTATTTATCTGTGTAATTATAAAGGAGAGAGATTTTTGTTTAAAGTGGGTTTGCCAAAGAATGAGGATTTTTATTGAATTTTTTTTGACACAGTTTTAACCTCTGAACTGCTCACATATGTTTAGAAGAAAACTAATAGGTGAAATTTAATCAACTGTATAAGAGTTGTTGCGCCCTCTGCTGGTGGTTGATAAAACGATCTACATGTGTGTGTGTTTACACGTCGAAAAAATTAGATGAGTTTAGTGACCTCTTGTTATTTTTTTAAACTAAGTGAAATCGTGGGGGTGTTTATGGGGTTAACAGTTTTACAACCACTGTCTTTAAATTCGGTTAGGTGAAAAACTAAAACTGAACAGCTGAGTTTTATTGTGGGAATCTTACTAATTTGTCAGACTCACCCTACTTCTTAATCAACTTTAACAAAGCGTTACTTTTTTTTTTATTTTTCTCCCAACCGCCCCGGTAATTGAATAGGTTTGTGAGGTATTATTGTTAAAGACCTATGGGTCCTATCCTATCACTTTTTTTTGAGCTTGTCGATTTCTGGTAATTGATTTAGTTCAGGCTGTCTTTTGTAGAAATGCTTTATCCCTTTGCTTTAAGACCATGTTTTATCACATGTCGTTTTTCCTTTTGCTCTCATTCTCACTTTATTTTATGTATCTTGATTTTTACTTTTTTCCCTCCTGTCTTTCCTGTCACCCTATTTTCTTGGGATTTATTTTCTGAAGTGCAGTGCTGTTGTGATGATGATGATGGGAAAATGTAAGACAATACGTGGAGGTGCATTTGAGACTTTCTTTTTTGACGTTCCTCTCTCACCATCTAATTTTGTCAACTGAAACTGCTGTGTGTTCTTGTTTGTTTGTGTCAAATAGACTTTTACCCTTCTATTCAAATAGAAATTTAATTTAGACCGAGTCTCTTAATTAAAGCTACTGGATTTAGTTACATTTTAGGTTATACGATTTAAAAGCTTTCTGCTAAATATACCATTTATCTTTATTAGATTTAATAACCAGTGGTTGTATTGCTACAAATGTTATAAGAAATAGTCCAGAATTGTTGGATTTGTTTATTTTCTTTAGATATTAAATTGTTAATGCTAACAAATGTCGAAATTTTCTTAGAAATTCGTATCAATACATTTAGTGTAATTACAGGGTGTGTTTCTATGCATTTTGTCTTTGGATAATGCAGACGACAATCGTGTTTTTAACTTTTTATACCTATAAACATGATTTAACACATGCGAGTGCTCACTTTCCATTTGTTTAGCATCATCAATACTGTACTTTTTTTTCTTTTCTAAATCTTACCACTTTTTTCTATTGCTCAACGTGCTTACTCTTAACTTTGCCTATTTTTATTTTACTCTATTTTTGCAAAGGATGATGATGAGGGAAGAAGAAAAAAAAGCGGAGGAAGAAGAATCGAAAACTTTTCCTAGAAATTTATTCATCCTTCTTTGCTCATTTAACTGTTTGCGTTACTCATCTCCATTTTCTTTTCTCTCTGTCTATCGTTGATGCTGCTACTGCATCCTTCTATCTTTCCACCCACTCTCCATCTTTTCTTTTGCTTTCGCTCAAAGTTTGGACCAATGGGGTGCCTAGTGGTTGTGTTGGGCGGCAAGTGGCACCAGTCTGTCTGGCTTTGTGAAAGAGGGGGAGATGGGATGGGATGGCGAGAGAAGAGAAAATGCACTAGCTTTAAGTGGTAGAGAGAGTGAAAAAGTACAATAAGACGTGATCTACCAATCAGACGTCGACCCCCAGCTAAGATTTGTTGCTCGTCGCCACCACCAGGGGTGACGGTTTCCGCCTTTGTTTTTTTTTTATACTAGTCATCGAATAATCATTGCACCAACTTTTATATTTAACCGAACATGAGTTAAAACATTATTTTTAAATTTTAAATGTAGGGACATCATTCATTACACGAGCAAGAGCCAAAAAAAATTGACAATAATTTTAATAGTCGCCATTTTGGCAATTAAGAAAATGTTTTCTTTGTCTTTTAAAGTGTAAGTTGAAAAGTTGTTGTTGTTGAAGGTGTTATCTGCTAGTTCATTTTTTTAAAAAAAAATTTATAACAGTGCCACTTGTATGATAAATTGTGGAAATGTTTGTTAGACTGAAAGAGGTTAAGTAAAGTTTTTGGAGCTACTTATTCTTTGGTGTTGGCAGGTGTTTACATAGGATGTTGCTTTCCCCTCCCATCAGCCCAGCCCACCTCTTCCCATAGGTACCATTTCACCACTATTATATTTTTGTCGTTTATTTACATGACTTGTTTTTCTTGCTTTATTATATAACTCCTCACCTACAAAATTCCACCCAACACAACAATTTACTACTCTTTATTTTCTTTTCCAATTTTTTTTTTTTTTTTGAATTTTTGTTATCTCCTTACTCTATCCTATAAGATTGTCTAGTTTTTGAAATGTGGGGGGAGGAGGGAGGAGTTTGTTTCAGCATTCTTGTGTTTTTGAAATAAGGACATGAGAGCGTTATGTCTACAAAAAGCATTTTGGAATTAATGGGACATGTGAAACTTACCTATCTCTCTCTCACTTGTTTTTTTAATTTTTTGTTTCATTTTCCATCCAGTGCGTACCATATGTGTAATGGTGTCTCGAAACAATAGTTCATACACTATTTTAATTGCAACAAGGTGTGGGGTAACAGCAAACATAATAAAGCCTTGAGTATGTTCTTTCTCTCTACAGCATTTCCATCAACATTTTTTCTAGGTTACGTGGCTTTTTTGATGGTAAATTTACACAAGAAATGCAATTATCATGTTTTGGCTCACGTTTGGATCACTTATTTTTGTTTCGTTCCGCTGTTTTGTCTTTTTTTTTAAGAACCGATGGAGTGTATTTTTTCTCGTCGTTTTCTGAGAAAGAAATTTGATTCTTGTGGATGCAAATACTGTGTGGAGAAGGTATAAGCCACGTGACCGGATGTTGGTGGTTTTTACTAAGCAAAACAGACTTGTAAAATGTTGGCATTTTGACATGTGAGGCGTCTGTCTACCTGTCTCATAACTTTGGACCAATTCCACATAAAGATTTATAGGAATAGGACATGGTTGAACTGGAGTATACTGTATAACAATGTGCAAATATTTCCTTATTTAATGTCATGTCCTAAAATAGCAACCGGGTGCTGTATTGTTTAGTGTGGAATTTAGACATCAAATAACGTTTTGCATGCTCTAAATCGATCAAATGTAGACCAAATTGATGTTTATTTTAAATTATTTAAATTTTTTGTTTTGTCGAAAAATGTTCTCTGATTTTCTTATACTTTTTATGTAAAGAAGCTATATGTAAGTGTTTATCATAAATTTGTGATGTTTGCAATTTATTAAGCTTGAAAGGGTTGCTTTTATTTCCTGTGTTGATAGTTTTATTCATAAACGTCTGACATCATTTTAACTAACGCTATTTTTTTTCATATGTTTGTTTTTTTCCCTTCAAAGTTATTTTTTTTTAACGTATGTTTATGACATCTTTACGTTTTCTATTTAATATGCTGTGTTACTGTGTAGTGTAGCTACTTATTATTTGGTCACTAGACCCTGTAGACAGGATGTTTGTAATGTTTTTCTCTTCTTAATTTTTTGGGTCCAGGTGGATGTTAGACAGTAAACACTTTTGAAAGATAACGTCAAGTCTCATCATTTTTGATCACTATTCATATAACTTAGTACCAGGCAAATACTGTATATACATACACATACCCACGTAAGCTGTATATTAGTCAAGGTTTTAACAACTGTTGTAGAGTTTCTTCTCTTTATTTTTTTATTTAAGTTTTAAAAATGGTTTTATTTATGAAGCCGACAGCAATAACGTTTCCAGATTCGTCTGTTTGTGTATTTTGAAATGGTGGGGCGCCACGACCAATGCTACTTCATCTCATTAAAACACAACGCAGACGCTTCACATCATTTGTACACATACATTCATACAATTATTATTGACAACAGCCGCCGTTAGGTGCTTTACTTACTGCTTGTAGGCTATATTGCACCGATACCGTATGACTAAATAAAACACACATTAGTAAACAACTTTATTAAGTGGATTGAAAGCTTGTAACCGGAATTAGACCTCTGGGGCCCGACGTTTTTTAGTTTTTTCAACTTTATAAGTTTATTCCTGGAAGTTATTCACGAAAATCAAGTGTGCGAAATGAAATTTTGTTGCACTTTAAAATGCAATACCTTTCTTTTATTTGGCACAATTTTTGTGGTAGACGCTTTTGTGAATAGTGATAACCAGAATAAATGACCCAAAAAGATCTCTTGCAAATTCGTCTTTTTAATAAGCATTAAGCAGTGTTTTCTATGAAGTTATTTACTAACTTATTTAGTAGTTATAGTCGTTGTAGTAGTGCTTTAGTGAGTGGGGAATATTTTTCCACTAAAAAGTTATAACCCAGGTGTTTTTGTTTGGATTAACGACAGGGGAGCTATGTTGTTGCTATGGGAACGACTGAGGATTGTATTTGTGTTAAGATTTGTTTAGTCTGCAGTGCATACTTTTTTTCTGGGCTATGGGAAAAAAAAGTTCAACCCCATTTTTACTTAAAAGGCCCAAAACTTTTCCCCTCTTTTCTTGTAAATGAAAGAAGAGGGGAGAATAATGAAAAAGGTGCGGCTTGGTTTATCTCAAAAGAAAAAGCCAAGGTGATGGCCATGTTATTTGACATCCCAACGACCAATTAAAATGAAGCCTTGGCGGCAAACTTGATGTTTAACTTTTCGTTAAAGACGACTGGTTGGTTCTTTTTTTTTTCTTACTGCTATCTTCTTATAACGTCTGTGGCTCCAAGTTAAAGGTGTTGTTTGTTGGTTGAACAGACAAAAATAACTTTTTTTCTTCATTTTTCTCTGCTTCCAACGGTTTATGTCTCTGCTGAATTTTACCTTCGGCAAAGCACGATGAACAATATACAATTTCACATGTTCCACCTGGCGTCGACATCATCCAATATCTTTACTAAACAAAATAGCAGACGCCATCGCTATTGACTGAACGTATACATGAAACATTTGGTTTATCCTAAAAATAAAAATATATTTGGAACCTTTGGCATAACAGTAGCCGACAGGGATTTACGAAGGGGAGTACCGTTAGAAATACTTTAGTTACAAAAACAACAACGCTATTTCATGCTTTCAATGAGGTTGGAAATAAAATTTAGTTTTACTTTTTTTTTTTTTTTTTTGGACATAAAATATTTTGCGAGGTTAAATTTAACCAGCAATTGTTAAGTTAAAACGATTCAATATTTAGTTTTAATTTTAATGTTGATTTCAGTTTTTGTAATTGATGTATCATAAGTTATTCATTATGGTTCTTGGAAAGATGCTTTTCACTTAGCTTTTTATATCGATTGCTTATGTATTTTAAATTTGTATTTCCAATTCATTGCGTAACAAAATTAACTTTTTGTAAAAGAAATTTTGTTTTTATTAAATTTTGTTATAAGAAGACGTGAGATAGGTATTGCATTTAGACGGCGATGTTCCAATTATTGATGATTTTTCTTCACATCCTTTGACAATTTTTTCTCCATTTCGTTTGCTTCATCAACCTGTAAGAATAAATATATGCGTCACCTTGGTCGTAAAAAATAAATCTGAAAAAAGGTGATCTAGTTGTGAGATTAGTTTGGAATTCAGTGAGTGTGTACTGTATATGTGTTGCTGCGAGAGAAAGAGAAGAAATGTCTTTTCTATATGTATAAATGGAGCGCAAAGTGATGCACTCTTAATATTTGGCAAAGTCAATGTAGGATATGTGTAGAGATATATCTACTGTATTTCTGTATGAAGGTGTATATCTCTCGGTGATGTGTGATGGTATTCATAACTGCAGCAAATGTCATGCTCAAAATATTCCACTTTCTTCGTCATCACCAACAACGAGAAAAACGTCACAATCGCTAATGGTAAAATCAATAACTCCATTCACATGCCTCAGCCCCATAGTCGGCGATGACATATATTACACTTCTTTTTTTAATACGAAGAATAGAAATTGAGGATTCCCCCAATTCTTTATCATTTTCTCTCTCACTCTTTTCTCCTCCTCCATCTTCGCTTTTAACTATTCACCCATTTTTCAACCCACTCGTAATATTTTATTTCGATCAAACAAAATATATATATATCGAGTCAAACACTGAATAGAGCTCGATTCACCCACTCTCCTCCTCCCATTTTTTTTATACATGCATACACGTATACGAATTGAACAAGATTTGAGAAATTTTTTATTTATATAATAGAAAGCAAATGGCATTTCTTTCTTTTTTTAAAAGACGCCATTTTTAATCTCCATGACAGGTAATTGCACAGATTTACAGAAAGGACGTTACTTTTACAACGTAATTCGCCTTAATTGCGTTGTCTTTTCTGATATCAATTTTCTAAGCTATTTTTTTATATTTTTTAATTTAATAGTTGAAATAATGATTTGATGGAATTAATACGGTCAAGTTTAGATTTACTTATAAAATTACATTAAAGTATCATAATATGCTGTATTTTTGTTTTTCAAGTATGAAAGTGGTGACTTTTTAGCTTTATAGATTTACAGGTGTGATTAAAGAACATTGCATTACAGTGTTGTAGTGTATAGCATCTTCATTGAAAAGATTGAATTTTTTTTTCATTGTTGCTTAAAATAAAAACGTTGAATGAGAATCGATGCATAGCGAGAAATTGGGAGTGAAGTCAGGAAGAGGAAGTGTCGAATGAGGACGAAAATTCATTAGCTATGTTGGACAGAATAAAAGCAGAATTGAAAGTAGAATAATAGATTTTTGTAACAAAAGGGGGGGAAAGAGTTTTTGCTATAATATAAAGCTTGTAACTGAGATGTGGGTGGGTGTGTCCGCAATAACGTATTTTTGGGGTCTTTATTTGGAGAATTGGTCATCGTGTTTATGTTATTATTACAAAAGATACAACGACTGTATGTATAGGAATAGAAGAGATGGAAAGGGGGGGGGGAGCATTTTCATTTGTTGGGATTGAGTTGTCACGTAGTCAACGGTTGACTGAATCCATTGACAAAATGGTCAGTCGACCAAAATTAGGAAGTTTGTGCGCTTGCAAGTTGCAACTTTGTCTTTAGTGTAGTGATTTTAAATGTGACGCTATTTTCATATGTATTTTTTTTTTTTTGGTGACTGATGATTTAAAAGACATTAAGTTGATCTAGAAAACATTTGAATGAATTAATTATTAAAGAGTTGCGGCAGATTTTGTTCGGTTAAGAAATTGTAATTAAGCATCTTTCAACAGCACGATTAAATATTAAATTATGTCTGCAAGAAAAGACACAGCCCGTAATTGAATAAGGATGTATTATGTGCTAAATCTCGTAGGGATAATTAAAAATATAAATTGCAGATATGATTTTTGTGTAGTTAAAAGCTGCAGTTTTGGGAATGGGATAATATTATTGTGTTTGACTATGTTATGGTATATAACAAGCAGTTTCTGGAAATATACAATGTAATTGTCACCTGAGGTATTATACAAACAAGTCTTACGTCTGCTAATATAAAAATAATTACTTTTTGCAGTTTAGATTACCGTATATTTTTTCTTATTTCTCAAGAATTATTTTCAGTACGGTATATCATGTTTTATTATTAAGTTATCAAATGTAATTGGAGTTTATGAGATTTTAATCTTTAATTTGCTGTTACGGTAATTTTTTAAATGCACATAAAACTCAATATTTTAACAAAAAACTATCATTTGTTATCATTTTGGAAGTTTTGAACACTTAATTATTATAAAAGGTATACTATCACTTGTAAATCATCATTTTGATGGAACACAGGTAACTGAACTCTATAATTAAAAATAAAAATGTATTTTTTTCTCTTAAAAATAAGATTTATAGTGTGTTAAGTGGTTACAGTAACGTACTATGTGAAGTTTGCTTCAGAGAGGCGTTTTTACTTAAAAGTGAAATGTTTCTAAAGGTGCATTCAGTCATTGTGCAGTTTTTTCCATTCATTGAATGAATAGTTGTCGGAGCTATCCATCAAAGTAATGTCGAAGGAAACCGTGGTCAAATTGATGATCAGCAATTTAAGAAATTTCGTTTCTTTTTCTTTCTTTGCGTTGGATTTTTCTCTCTGACTTGAGTTGACAAATAGCAACGCACTTGTTCACACTAACGTCATTAGCATCATCCTACCCTTGTTATCCACCGATTGAGACATTTATCTTTCTCTTCTGGATCCTCTTTATCAGTTCCTTTCTCCCTAACCAAAATTGCAGCTTCAATTGCTTTAATAGACTGAATTAAACTGACAGTGCAATGACCATTCGCTATTACATTATCTGATTTGAACAAAAAAGTATAACAACCTTGCAAACATTTTTCTCCGTAATTTTTGTGGCTCTAAAGATAGAATTAAATTGCAGGACTTGAACTTCAAGTTAATGTCCAACCATCCTATCCTACCATCAAAAATTACGTAGTTGAGGGGTTATAATTAACGGTATTAAATATGACGTCAGTGTTTTTGAAGTTCCCCTTGTTATGCAAAAATTGAAAGAAATCAGTCGCATCCCATGTTTAAGGGGACGTTAAAAAGGGGTAAAAGTTTTGTGATTTTGATAGATTATTCGGACACTATGTTTAAAGTCCCTCATCTCTTCCATTATTTTTTTAGATAGTCGTTGTATCAGTGTAGTTTATATTTAAAGTGACTCTTTCGTTACGCTGGGTGACGCCATTTAAAATCAATTTGCATCAACCCACTCCCCTTCACCAGTACCCGTATATGGGTTATATCAGCTCCCTCTATCTGCAATTTTTCTGTCGCCTATGTATATTTTGAAGGGGGGATGGGGCACAATTTTCCTTATCCCCCCACATATGTGCAACACCCCTACAAAATTTTGAAAACCGCGTTTTGGCTATTTAGATATTCCAATATGCAGATTCTTATCTATTTAAAACCGCTGTCACATTTTTGGTTAGATATGGCGGGTTGTAATTTCTAATGTTACGACACTCCAGAAGTGGCTCCTAAAAAATGGATATTTCATAATCAAGGCGTCGTCATTTAAAATGCAGTAGTCTGTGTTTTGATGTGTTTTTAATTTAGCTAAATGCAGTAAACAATCGTTTTAAAGATAACCATACTTGACTTCTGGTTATTTAAAAATTTAGAAAATTTGAATGTGGTTTTGAGAGTTAAAATATAATTTTGAAGACATTTATTCAGTACCTTTGGATACTTGTCTGGTAAAGTATCAGTGTACAGTATATATGTTTGTACTGTATATCTAATGTACATTGGTGTCTTCTGAGAGAGAAATAAATTCATCCCACCACCCATCATGATCTTCCCCTTTCAACCTTATCCCAACATACTATTTGCATTTCAACTTCTCATTCCAGTTTTCCTTCCACTTACAACATACATCCTCCCCCTACCCTTGGGTTTCTATACTTAACCCTAAGATAGTTGTAAAACGTTGTCCATGTTTGCCATTTCAGCCACTCAGATAGTGGTTACCTTTTGAACGTATAGTAACAACATTATATTGCGTGTGAACGCCTTTTTACCTTATCAGTTCCTTCGCCATCTTCATTTTCATCCACCAATCTCTCTTCTTCTTTTTTTATTTAACGACGGAAAGTGAGAGAGAAAGAAGAAAAAAATCAGGCAATGATTTATCGTTAATCAATGGGTTTCGCCAGATGGTCATCACTTCCATTTGAACGCCGAACGTTCAGCCTTTTCCGCGTTACATTCAACTTTTCTTTTTGGTTCCTTGTGGGACTTACACTATAAGTGTATGGTTTATGTATAGTCGGTAAAATCGCGTGTATGTGACGTCGATTTAGTCGATAAAGCTGATAAAAATAGGAATTTTTTGGAGCTGAGGTAAATGGAGTTTTATGCGGTTGTGTAATTTAAGTTTGAAATTGTTGTCTACGAATTAACAAGTTCAACAAGCAGGGTTCATTAATCATTTCCAAAAATGCCCTTGGCAACCACTAATGATAGGTGAGATAACTTAATCAAATCTTTATGGTTTGCTTCATGAAAAGGTGTTCTTAAAAACACTACTTACAGTATATGTTTTCAAATTGTAAGTTTTCTATTAAAAACTGTTTTAGGGGCAATTTTGACTTCAAAATTTCACTTTTTTGCATGGTATTTTAGAATTTAAAAAAAGTTTTTGTTGCTACTTTTTTCTAAAGTCCATTTTATGATTTTTAATTGTTTTTTTGCTCAATTTGATAGTGATGTATCGTTTTAATTTATTGTGAATATTTTGTTTCAGAACTTATTATTAAAATGTGGAATTTTGATATGAAAATGCAGGGGGGTTGTTGTGTCTGTATTTTACAGTATGCAATATGTAATGTATATGTGGAGGGAGTTGGTCCTTTTATTTATATTATTTTCTATGAATACTAAAAAGGTCGCATATGTGACACGTAAGAGAGGTAATTTGGATTATATGCAAAATAGAAGAGTTGAGGTTGGGAATGGCAAAATATTTTTAGAATTCTTGAATAAATTTGAGGAGACTGTGACATTTTTTAATATATTTTACCCCTTCTCACTATGATTTATTAATTTTGTAATTTTTTGATATACCGTACAATGGGTATGTATGAGGTGTCTTTCCCTTCAACCTGCCATTTTGTTCTCTAAAATGAGATGCAATGTCCTCGTCGATATTATGGGAACCCTTGGATGCATTGATGGTTTTATCATTAACTGCTTTGAAGTGGTTGACAGTGTCGCCATTCTGTACCCAAGATAAGCCATTTCCCCCTCATTATATACATAAAACCCTCTCTCTCTGATAATTTTACCTAAATCTAAATAATCCCTTTGCAAAGTGAAAAGTTAGTGTAACATTTAAAATACCTCTGCTTAACTGGATATAATAGCTAAATTTCATGGAAGATACGTTTGGAAAAATTGGAGTTTTATTGTTAAAAGATTTACTGTAAATTTAATGTAGTTTTGGATTTGTGCCATTGCTTGATGACCATGCAACAGTTCGCACTATGTCTAGACTTTAAAAAAAATTGAAATTTTATTGGCTGAAAAAAAGAAATTGGTCATTTTAGTTTGGATGTGAATTGCGTCTACGTTTATTTTATTTTATTATATGTACACAAGCCAGTGGGGTATGAGTGATGTTGTTTGGGTTGGAGTCTTGGAGATGACTGGGTGATCATTAGCCAGGCATGTAGTCACGTGACCTTCGCATATCTTCTTCTGTGTCCAGTTGCTTCCGCCTCATAAACTCCCAAGCTAGTGACTTTTCCACTGGTAATGGATACACATCGCTTGCCAAACTTTTTGGCCATATTTACACAGCTTTTATATTGGACTCAGTCGTCCTAATAATTATATGGCATGCTCACATCCATTACACATTTCACTGCTTTCCCATCATGCTTTGCTTCATTGTCGTTTTTGTAATTATTGTCTACACTGCAGTCACCCATTTTGTTGGGCTTCTTTCAAAAATTCTTTTAATTTACCCTTTTACTATTATTCTCTTTACCCAACTTTTGACTCTAAATATTTTCATCATTTTTTTTAAAAATCTATATTTGGACTTGCTATTTTTGATGGGTCAGTGGATAGTCTTTTGTCTTCGCGTATGCCAAGTGTGCGAAACCTTTGAACTTTTTGGATGGAATTTTTATGCGTTTTAGTTCCTGAAACTTTTTTCTTTGAAATGACAATTAAGTTGGGGCTACAATTTCCATAGAAGAGAAAAATTTGTTTATTTAATTTAACTTTTGTATTAACTTCTAGAAAAATAGTGTTTAAAAAGAAGGTTAAGTAAAGATTTTTTTGTGTATCAAATTATAGGAAAGGTCAGCAGTCCAGCACTGTGACTAAAGCAAATACTATAAAACTTAAAACTATTAGTTTAGGTCATAAACGACAGAATGCTTAGGTCAAACAAAATTTTTGCTATTCTGAAAAGAAATGTTGCGATTCTATTTTCTTGTCACTACAATTCAAAATGGTGTAAGAATCTCGACTCATTTTTATTCCCTTGTATGAATATTTTAAATAAAATTGTGTATGGTCAATTTAATATTTTTAGTAGGAATAGGAAAAAAAATAAATTCTCCCTATTCAACACGTACGTGACTTTGTCTACATATTCATTGAATTTCTATGGGTCA
The DNA here is from genome assembly GCA_013389785.1 of Helicorthomorpha holstii. Taxonomy (NCBI): domain Eukaryota; kingdom Metazoa; phylum Arthropoda; class Diplopoda; order Polydesmida; family Paradoxosomatidae; genus Helicorthomorpha; species Helicorthomorpha holstii. The sequence goes on along the minus strand of JAAFCF010005748.1, from coordinate 11,179,376 downwards.
AAAACGAGTCTCTTTTTTTTGTCCAAATTCTTTCGTACACTATGGGATTGATTTACAGTGGAAGCACTGTACTGAAGTTGCTTGGATTTATATTATTCAACGGATAAGAAGCAGGGAGATCTCGTATTAAGTTTACTCGAAGTTTTATTTTGTTTTAGCCTAAGGAATAAATTGTAAGGGGGAAACTGTAAGTTGCATTTCTGAAGGTAACTTTTTATGTTGTCAAATGGAAAAGGATGGCAAGAGTAAAGACTAGAAAAGAAGAGGGTAAATACTAAATGGGAGATGGAGATTTTTGAGGAAGAAAGTGGTGGATCATTTAAATGTATGTATTTTTGTATTGGATAAAGTTGGATGGAACAAGAGGGGATCAAGTGTTAGGGATGGGGGTTTTGGAGAAGGGGTAAAAAGAAAATGCTGAAACTACTGAGAATCATTAAAAATTTATCGTCCGTGACCAACCGACTTTAAATTTGTTCAGATGTCGTTGCCAATGCATTATGGGTGAGTGGGCGATTGGAAAAAGGGGCGAAGATAGAGATAATGCAACTTGTATGGAAACATTTACATACAGTATCCATCTGAGTGTGCATTACTTAATTTACATAAGGAAAATGTTAACTGAATGTTGTGTAATACGCTATGTTATGCAATACACTGTATAACATAGACTGTATTTTATTTGAATATTGTTTTTTGCCACTTGATTGGTCAACAGATTTTCAAATTGAATACTTAATGAGGTGTATCATGTTTCTGTTACTTAGGATTCTTGTTAACAGGTATTTTAGTCAATTTGTTAAATCTGATCGCTTTTTTAATAGATTTTACTTCAAGAGTTTATTGAGATTATTTTTGGGTATAATTTATGCAAACTTATTGATACTTTTTTAATTTCTATACTGTCAGTCATTTTGCTATTACTTTCTTGGATGGTGCCAGCTGGCGCGGGACGTCCCTTTCTACTCTGCGGAAGTTCTCTATATAAAGACGAGTGAAAATCTATAAAAATATTTTTTTTTAGATTTAATCGTTAATTGTTTTTATGGTATTTTTGAAGTTGATGCAAAGGTATATTATATGTAAAGTTTTATTTTCGCTTTAAAATGCAGCATAAGCCGTTTGGATTTTGGCGTAGCTTTTTGGCTTCCTTAATTAAACGTCGGCTTTGACTGTTATTGCATAATTTATGTCGGCGTAGCGAAAACGCTAAAACGATCGTTTGGGTTAAACGGCGACGTAAATTCAAACAAAAGAAGACTGTATGGAAAAACCCTTTACACAAAAGAGTATATATGCACTCACATACTGTACTGTAGGATTGAAATAGAAATGATAACACGCACACTCGGCTTTAAAGTTTAGACATTAAAGGTGGCAGTGAAATTTTTTTATTTTAAATGAGAGCCTTTTCTTTTTTTTTTTAAGTAAAATTAGTCTGACGACGTTACTGTTCCAATTAACTGTCAGAAGGAACCGATTCTATTTAAATAAAAGTTGCTGTGTATGACGGTATTTTACCTTTTTTTATATTTTTCTAGTCTGGGCCTGGCTTTACTTCAAATTATTGAGGACATGATTTAAATGTCTTGACATTTTTAGTGGAGCTTAACCAGCACTACATGAAGCTAAAATATAGCGTATATAAAGGTGAAGATGTGTATATATTATATAAAGTCAGTTTATAAGTGTATATATGTAAGTTAAGATGAAGCTTGGCACTATTTAAAGGTGTCTATGAAGGAGAATATAATAAGACCGAGCCAGATTGATGGAGAGTGAAAGATGAAAGTAAGAAAAAGGAAACGCAATAAAAAATAACTGATATGGATTTTTTTTCTCTCTCTCCTTCTTTCTCAACCACCTACTGTACTTCCAAGCATCTCTCACGACGATAATGTTATATGGCAGTTTTTCTTAGCGAATTTATGCACCTTCATATCTACAACTATAAGTTATATATGTTTAAGTTGCTACCTTTTGTGTGTGTTCGCATATGTAACGCATATAAAAGCTGTGAAGAAACGTAATAGACACGTTTTATTTCGTTATGTACGTTGGGTGAGGAGGAGAAAAAAGGGGGGAAGTTGATAAAGAGAAGGTGAAATGGGTGGCAGTGTAAAAAGACTTATGTAGAATATTACATGGAAGAGAAAAAAATGTTTAAAGATAGGGAGAAAATGATGTCAAGAACGTTTATTTAAGGTGAATATCGATATACATTGTAAATTGATGTAATAGAAACAGCACTTGCACGTTAATCAAGTCACATACATGCACACATACACTGGATCTTCATTACATATTTTTTTTTCTTTTTCAAAAGAAGAGCATCAAGTCTATTCAAAATTTTTATGCGAATTTACAATTTAGATTTTTAACTCGTTTCTTTATTGGTTTTAATTCAGCTCAAATTACTCTTGATAAACCAGTGATTGTAGGAAGACATTGTGTTCGTTTATTATGAGAGACTACACACGCTTTTTTAAATAATGAAGATTAAAAAAAGCTTATTAAAATGTGTTATGAGTCGATTGGTATTTACTTATGATGTCTAAAATGAACCCAGCATAGTAATAACATTGGGATAAAATTAAATGTAAAAGTGATTGTTAATTTACAAATCAAGAAATTGTCACAATTTGCGTAACTTGATTTTGTTATGCAATTGTTATCTGTTTTTTATGGTCAATCGTTCTGGAAATTTCCATCGAAATTGGATCTTTTTTTTTATTTGGGCGTGTAACATTATCAGG
>JAAFCF010005748.1:11052335-11176520 GCA_013389785.1 Helicorthomorpha holstii | reverse complement strand
GGGGGGGGGGAGTTGGGAATTTTGTTTCGCTCACTGTAATTGAAGATCTAAAAGTCGAGAAGCAATTTAACTCTATGGTGTTAGCGCTTCACACAATTATTATATGCACACACAGCACTTGTATTGGCTCTGGGGCTTTAATCATTAGCCTGAACTGAGGTCAAGTGTGGATCATTATTACAACACGATATAAAACTGGTAAAACAAGAGGATGGGGAGGGAGACATCACATGTTCAGTTTACATTTTACACTAGAAAAATATATTGTTATGGCTGATTACATTTTGAAAATAACAGGCTAATTTGCCACTCAAAGGTGTCTTGGTTTTATGATTTTAATAGGACGGATTTATAAGGCTACGACGGTTTTTGAAATTATGATGTTTATAATAACCAAGCTTTTGCTTTTTGAGCTTCTAAGTTTGTCTATTGTAGTTTTTACTAAGTACTGCTTTACTTAACATTGTTGTTTTGGTTGACTCATCCATCCATTAATTTATTCGTTGTTTAATTCCTGTCTGGGAATTAAATACCGATACGGGCAATGGAAGATAATGGCAAGCGAGAAACAGTAAAGGGACTATTAAGTTATCTTCACTAAAGTTTGGATGTTCTAATGGTTGGATGCTTGTTGGTGGCGTTACACTTCCGTTTGTCTACCATACCTCTTTCTTTCATTGTTATACCCCATTCTGTGAGCCATTTTGTCAAAGCAAATCTGTTTATCACACTCACCATCAACCAGTTTGTACAAAGTCCCAGACACCCATCTTTAACATTAAGTGGGTGGAAGATGATGTCATCATCATCATCCAATATGGATGCGTTGATGCCAACTAACATTCTTCCAAGGGTTATACAGTATATTTGGGTTTTCTTTAAGGGTATCGTGTACAGAAGATGACTCAATATGTATCACCATGTTTAAATCAATTATAAGAAGTTTTAGTCGAATTGCTATGGAGAACATACAGTCAATGAGAGAGCAGTACATGTAACCTAACGTTGAATTGCTTATGCCAGAATGACTAAAAAATAATATTAAGTTGTTTGGGGTGCAACGATTCAATTACTGGTGGGATTCCCTTTTTATTCTGATAAATCATTCAAAACTCTTCGTTCACATTTGTTTCTTGGTTAATTAGTACATAGTGTTTGGCATTTTAGTCAAATGTAGTACATGGTTAAATGATAAATAAAAACTAGTATTTGAGATAAGTTGAAGAGTTTTTGAGTCTAACTTTTATGTCACTTAGGGCTTGTAAGGTTGATGAACTATGAGCAATGCTCAGCGTATGTGCAAGTAGTTAAGTGTTGAGCAAAATACAGCATTCAGCGTCAGTGGTGTCGTGTGTAATTTAATAAAAGATTTCCTCATCCGTGAGCCCCATCTATATCTATACTGTATGGAAGGATACACATGCACACGTATTTGTTGGTGGGTTGGGGATCTGGTGTGGGTGAGATGTTCAGTTTACGTTGGCGTTATGATTTCCTTGTCATTTCCTTCAGACGAAAAACGCTTTTGTAGGCCAAATGAAATTTGACGTAGACGATTCAAATCTACACAATGTAGACGCCCTCTATCGGGTGATGACAGTGCAATAATCGTATTTGTAGCTGCCTTATTTATGAGGCAGTCGTGCAGACGTTGCTTTAGCTTTACTTAACTTGTATAATGTAGTATCGAAGTTATATTGCATTATATGCAGAAAGATGAAAAGTGCGTCTTCAATCTCTTATTGACGTGTAATTTATGATTGTTTCCTCTATTCTCTTGTCTTAATTTTACTTTTTTATATGCTTTTTACACATAGATATCTGATTTAGAGCGTGAAATCTATTTTAGGTTATTGTTTAATAAACAATAAAAAAACAGGTTGTGTTAATAAAATACATTAACGCGAAAAAGTTGCGAGTCTAGATTAAATTGTTAATTTGTTTAAGTAAATGTCAACATGACAGATTAATGAATTAAAGATGTTTGTATTTTATAAATTACTTAAATGCGAGTCATATTTTAATGTGTGATGATTTTCTTAAATAGTTGAGCATGACGTGATGCCGGAAGGAGAAGATATCGATCACCTGGAGGCTGGATCCATGAATGGTGCAAGTGGAGCGTCGTCACCGGTGGATCCGAGCCTGGGTGCATTGGGTAACTCATCTTCTGCCGCAATGTTAGACGATGAAATGTTAAAGAGGTCGAAAACACCGGATTGTTTTAACCGACCAAGTAAAGTGTCTAGTGCTTCCAGTGATGGCTTCCATACCCCACCACCTCCACGTTCACCTATTAGTAGTAGTTCTGTAAGTAATCATGTAGATGAACAGAAATCGTCTGAAAATGATAAAAGACAGTCGGATGAAGATGCAATGGATGAGGACGAATTGTCCACTTCTGTCTCAGTGGAGGAACCAGTTGGCGTTACTTTACCAAGTGAAAATAAACTTAGTTGCAAAACCGCAGTGCCAAATGGACACGAGGCCTTTTCCTCCAATACAAATAAAAACGATACGCACACACCTGAATCACAAACAGATGTAAGTAATGTGAAAGTGAGTGACGCTAGAAAAGTGAATGGTGATGGCAGTGATAATGAAAATGGCCTGAAGGAGGAAGAGGATGATGGTGAGCTAGATGCAGGGTCAGTTGAAGACTCGGAGGACATGAAAATTCAAGAGTACCTGAAACGGAGTGACACAGCCGTTATATTTCCTGAGCCAGTAGATGGCGATGCTGATATTTGCCAGAGAAAGACCAACGGTGAAACAGGTAGGAACAATTCTAATTATACTAATTGTAATTGAAGATTGTAATTGTGTGTGTTTTTTAATACAATGGTCGAATGACGTTTGAGAAATGCATAACTGCATCAATGACGCCATTGGTCTTTTGATATTTTTCTGTTCACTAACAAAGTCACGTGATGTGAGTGCGCGAAATGCTTGGTCATCCATCGCTTTCTATTTCTTGGCTTTTATGTTGCGTGTGTAGTACTGTGTTAAATGGAGCGTCATCCATCATCGACGCCATCTTGCTTCTCTACATACATGTCGGATGGCCATCTTTTTTAAGGCCTTCTTTTCACCACCCACATACTCTTCTCTCTCTTTTTTTTATCATCTTTACTCCACTTAGTGTCGACCTTTCAACTGTCGTAGGAAGAACCGTTTTCTAACTTCTTAAGATGAAGGGAGGAGTTATTATATAAATGCATGTTGCCTATATAGTACAGTATTTCACTTTTTTGACGTAATAATGATTGTTAACTTTATAAAAAAAAAGTTTTTTCTTTGATTTTAAATAAGACTGAGAATTGAAAAGATTTTTAGTGATGAGCTAACCATTCACGATGTTAAGACACGTCATTGAATGTGTTTGCATAAACTCAACTGCATTTTTTTTTTGTTTGTTGATTGATATAACGATGTTGACCTATTAGAAACCCTATTTTGAATGTATCAATTACCTACGCATGCTATTTTTATTTCTATCCGTTAAGAGAGTGACATTTGTCATGGGGAATTAGAGAGTAGTAGGTCCTGATAGGACGTAACGTTTAGGGTAAGGTTGTTGATATACTGAATGATTCATACAGTAGTAGTCTATTGTGTACACCGGATCTTCTGTGTTAACACACAAAAAATGTCAACAATTATTCAATTACTTTTTTTTTAGTCTAATAGTGTAAGAGCTCAGTTTTCCTTAATTCTTGATAACCGAATGTTTCTAAAAGTAGTGAGCTTATCCTTTAGAGTTAATGGTGACTCATTTATCCGTAGTTTGTTACTTTGTATCCTCATTAACTCTTAATAGGATGTTTACAACTTAGTTGAAAGTTATGTGTTCTAGTTGATAGTTACGACCTCAGTCAATTGCAATGCATTTCAAATGGCGCCAGATTTGAGCCAATTTAACACATTTAGGTTTTGAGTATTTTAGTTATTTGCCACTAAGTAGTTATCGAGTTAAATTAATTTTTGCTTTTAGTTTTTTATGACTTACGAGATATCGATTTTGTTTTTTTTTTTTATTCATTTAATGATTTTACATGCTGTGGTTTTATTTTCTTGTCTGCAACAAAAATTAGGGAGTTCTTTTGTTTCTTTTTCAGCTTGTAAGTCTTATTTGCTGCTTGTGACATGACACGCCATGTTAACTTATACAGAAAGGGGGGTAGGTGGGTGAGAGGGGTGGGGTTGTGAAGGGAGGTATTACTTTATGTGGTGTGTTTTAGGCGGTGGATGGATGGATGGTGGAGAAAGGATGAGTTTGTCTCCTCTCCAACTATCCATCCATCTTGTGCTCATCTACTTTTCCTTTTCACTTCCGTTTCTCTTCTGCGCTCTCTTTCCATTCATACAGTAGTTGGCTCGGAAACCTAACAAATCAGAGCTTCAACGACCGATAGTAAATGTAGCAATTTTTCCTCGTAAAAACCACGCATAAATGAGCACCCCTCCTCTCTTTTCGCGCACTCTGTCGTGACGTGAAAAAGCGCCAACAGCAAAAGACGGCGACATAAAATGTTTTAAAAGGTTTCTCTCTCCAAATGTTCTCCCATTAAACCTTCACTTATTAAACCCCTGCGTGTGTTTCAGTTGGAAGAAACTTTGAAATTGAAGGACGTTAAATAAATTTTGATTGTGTGTGTATAAATGTAAGCTCTGTAATAGACGCTATCATGTCCATCGTTTGTTTCGCAGAGAAATTCAACTTTATAATATGTCATTTTTTTGAGGGGAGTACTGAAGGGGATTTTTATTATGCAAAATTTTGTTGTTGTTTTTGTGTGCTGCGAGATGAACTAGTTTGTTGAGCTGTTTGAATTAAACTGCATTAAGTTTATTTGTCTGAAAGTGTAAAGGGAGAGGAGGAGACTGGGTAGGATGAAAGGGGGAGATGATGTTTGTTTTGTAATGTGAAAGTGAAATTTAAGTGGGTGTGGGAGTCAGTGCTAAAAGACGATGATGATTCGAGAAATGAGGATAAAAAATAGTATAATGAATAGAAAAGATGCTAGAAGTGAGTGGATGGGGTGTGGGTGGAGGGATTTTAATGATAAAAAGTGTAAAAAAAGGTGTTTCCTCAAATGTATAACTCAGCTCACTTTCAAACCCACCCACATACATACACACATGTGTGATATCTTGTTCACTTTTTTATCTGTTTTTTTTTCTCTGTATGGAGGGTGGTGGAGAGAGGAGAAAAAGAAGTTTAAAAGAAAAAGTGAAGAATAAAAAAACGTCATCCTCATCCTGTGATTGTGAATCGTATTGTATCAGCAGTAGAAGCGAATGATTTATTATTGTATAGTAAGAGATGCGCACCAATGATTAATTGTAAATTCCATTTTTACTCTTTCTTCCCCCCGCCCATTTTCAACAAACTCCTTTTCCCTCCACCTCTTTTATCCCAATGCGATTGCCTGTTGTTCAGTGTATCTTTTGCTTTTTTTCTTCTTCTTTTCATCCTTGACTGTTCTTATTGGTCTCGAGCGAGTAGAGAGATAGCTTGGCATTGGCTGAAATGCATTGTCTACTTTAAAACTTCATTTGCACATTGAGACATTATCTGGTATAATTGAAGAATTTATTTTAGGTGGCTACTTATTGAATCAAATCGACTGGGGTTTCAATTAATGATGAAAAAACTTAATTATTGCGCATCGTTTTATGCAAATTAAACAAGCCCATTAATCTGAAATTATCGTTTACATGGAGATCTTTATGGGGAAGATGATCTGTTTGCTAGGCTTTTAACGTATTGGATTACTTTCATGGCGAAGACTTAAAATCATTCACTTTTTGGTTGTTGACGATATTTTAGCATTAATAAGAGAGTAGGCAGTACGAATGGAAACCTGTGTATTTTGTACTGCCGTTGACTTGCCATATAAAATCATTTTCCTGAAGAAACAATATATAGAGCCATTATTGTGAGTAAAATGTATTTGAGCAAATTATGAAAGATAATACGTTTATGGAAAAGTCATTCAATCAAATCGATATAATAGTCAGCATGATGATGAATTTATAATAATCCATGTTGTTCAACAGGAAATTTTGGATTAGTTGTAAACGTATCCATATTCATTTAGTCGTAATCTTACAGTTATTATTTTAAAAAAAATTAGTGTCTTGAATTTTAGCTTAAAAGAATCTGTTGTGGTTTTTCATATTTGACATTGCAACGTGTTGCATTGAATGAATCATATCGATTTAATGTGTGGTTAGTGATTTAAAAGTTTTATATTTTATTTAACTTGCTAGAAGTAAGATTTGGTTAACTTTTTTCAGTTAAGGTACCGTACATTTTGAGTTTTATTAAATGGGACAAGCGTACAATTGAATGGTTGACCCAGGCAAGTGGAACAAAACAACAAAAATGAAACGAGTCATCGTTTGAAATTTACTGCGTTTTAGGAAAAGGAGGGGGTGGGTAGATTCTAACCGGAAGTGGAAACGTAAAATAACCTTCGCAGAAGGGGATAAATGTTTGTGGGGGGCAAAATTTGTTTCTAAATGTAAAAGGAAAAACGAAAGGAATGACAAACGGAAGCTGTCAGAAGCGCGTGTGGGATGAGGAGTTTTATTCACTTCCGGTCTATGTACTCGGTGTGCAGTAGTAAATGTACGAGGGAAATGGATGGCTGGGGCCGTTAACTATTGTCCGTCACAAACGTAGCATGAATTGCCATCGTTTCTCTCTCTTTTTCCCAGGATTCTCTTATGGATGGATTTTTCTCATCATCATCAGCATCATCTTTGTCATCACATACTGTAGGAGAGAGAGAGAACTTACAATAGGCGTCTTTATAATATCATAGTGCAAGTGATCTGCACTGAATTTATATCGATACGCATCAATTTCCCCCGTTTCGTGCAACTGACAAACAATTAATTATACACTGCCACGTTATATTATGGCGATGAGCTTCTTTTCTTAACATTAGAAACTTTAGAAAGGAGAAAAATTGTTTTTTTTTATAGTGTAAAAAATATCAAAATTTCCAGTTCAGTGACGTCAGTATGTTTATAAATTCTAAACACAGATCTCATTTCCTTTCGGTACTTCAGCTATTTCTTGTGTATGATTTTTCGATTACAGCACTATAACTCTTCTCATCAAATTGATGGTTGTATTTTTTCACATGATACAATGCTGTTTTGTTGCATCGAAATAGTCATTTAAAATTTTTTAGTTAAATTAATTACAATTAATTTTGGTTTTTATAATTGAAATTTTACATGTTGATGAGTATATACAGTACATGGTTTTACTTTAAGTGATTTGTATCAAGCTAATGTCGATTAGATTCTGTATCTTTAGTCAATGGTGTTTGTGTTTACTTTCAGGCAGTATTTTTTATGATTTTTTTCTCTTAAGTTTTTGTTTTTCGACCAAACATTCCACGTTTCATTTTTTTTCTTCTCACGCAGCTTCTGTCGAGATGCTAAAGCAGACGATGAGTGAGTTAGTGAATGAGTGAGGGATTAGAGCTACTTGAAAACGTGAGCGGCCAATGTTGGAGTTGCGATGTCGATGCTGAGGAATCTAGAAAAATATTCAGTACACTGTATAAGAAAAAAATACACGAGCCACACATTAACCGCAGCTTTTATCATTTTCAATTATCATCATCAACAGCCACTATACAGTGTATACCGCATGGCGAGAAAAGATGGCTTTTACGTCTCCACATCTTTATAGATAGTTAGAAGCAATGTAAAGAGTTTTGGGTGGTTTTAGTAAAGCATTATTTTCACTAAAAAGAAAAAAAAATGAAAGTAGAAGAAGAATAGCATGTGTGTGTATGTGAGATGAGAAAACGATATGTACTCTCTAATGTATAAACAAAGTTTATTGGAAATTAACTCTTCTTTAAGTAAAAATGCTTCATTTTATAGCAGATTTCCACTTATAAATTTGTAGTGGTTGCTTTTACCTCTCTTAACCCTCTGCATCTTTATGTGTATGCACTTCTTAATACACTCATTGCATCCACACACTGTGATATGTTTTTGTTTGTTTAACGGATTTTCACTACACATATTCCTTTCCACTCTTTCTTTCTCACATACAGTACACACTATTTTAATGCTCTCAAGTGTTTATCGAGATATAAATTTGCTGTTTTCGATCTTAAGTACAGCTGCAGCATTTTTATTATATTATTAACGACACATTTTTAGATGGAGACCAATTTTTCTCACGCCATATTATAATATTTTGTGCGAGTGTGGTTGTTGAACGCCCACATTCAATTATTCTGGGCTAAGAAGATGGTGTCTGCCACTTTTAAGGTTTTAGGTTTTCGTAAAAAAAATATTTGTGTTTATACAAATGAGAATTAATCTTCAACCGGTTTTAAGGGCAATGTTTGTCCACTTTTTTATCTACGGTAATTAGAAATCTGTTGTGGTTCCCAAAATGTAAAGTTTTAAAACTTTTGTAGGTTTCATAACAGGCAAATGCTTGTGAGTTTTGTTAGGAACTTTGTGGTCCTAAGTAGATAAAGCACCTAAAATGATAGCAACTATTTTAGTTAAATATATTTTCAAAATTGTTCATAGCTTCTTTTTTTTGTTACTTTTGGAAATATATTATCGCTTTTATTACAGGTTCTTTCTTTGACTTTATTTATGATTGAGACTGCACTGAACACCCAAACTACATTAGTAAATATCAAAATGGCTCACGAGTAACCAATCCAATACACAGTACATGTGAGGGGGTGTTGATGTATAGTAAAAACTGTATGTATATGTATATACTGTACATACATTTCTTGAAAGGAAATGAAAAGTTGAAGATGTTTATATCTCTTCGTCGTAAATATATGTTTTGAGATGGATGACGAGGCGTTTGTATGAGAAATGACCATTCGTCCATTAACTTGTAAGTGGTCATCGGACGACGACTTGTGATACTTTTTATTGACTATATTCATCCTTCATTTTTATTTTATTTTTGGTTTTCATGTCGTAAAAGGTGTCGACTTTTGAATACATCAACTTGGCATCATGCTATTTCCACTTCATTTTTAACATCTCTCCATCCCTTGAGAGAAGATCATACGCTTGCTTTATATCTACAAGTTCGTGGAAAGTTTTGCAGATGCAGTACTAACTTAAGCTTGTTATGAACTATGAAATATTTCAATCATTTCTTATATATGAATTTTATGACCGTATTGCACACATATTTGTAGTTAAGTTGGCACTGCATGTCTGGTAACGTTCAACGTTAACACAAATTGGACCAGTATTAAATTAGCATTTTAGGTACTTTTTTTATCGGTTTTTAGGCCATGATTATTAGTACAAGTCTAAGTCTTTGTTTATATGCCAGAAATAGCTTTATAAGTTGCCTATTCAGCATTAAAGGAGGCGATGTAGTTAACTACCATTGCATGTTTAACTTCCGTGAATATGTTGCTGAAAAGTGTGATCAAATTGAGTTGGCCTTTCCACTACAGCATTTTTAAAATAAATAAAAATGTGTTGGGGGAGATGCTCATAAGTGTGATATGAGTTAGTGTATATTAGAGATGAAGTAAGGAAGATTTAAGAATGGCATTGTTGTTTGGAAGAGAAGAAAAGGTTTCCTATTTCCCAAGTTGCTCGTTTTCCAATCGTCCTTGTTGATTGTTTGGCCAGATGAGAGGTAAAAGGAATGGAGATGATTTTGCCCCTGTATGTTGAATACAAAAGCGGTTGGTTGTCATAGCAACAATTCTCTCTTCCTCATCCATTACCTTCCTATTTTGACAACAGACGTGTGTACCTCTAGGCTGTGATCCTACTAGCCATTTACTTGTTGACGTAGATGCGACCACAAATTTGTGGCTGATTGAGTATTGCCACTTTAAAGTACACTAATTATGTGAAGTTTCAATTAGATTTAAATACATTTATTTTAATAGCAGTTTATGATTCTGGAAGATATTATGAGGTTGATTAGATTGTTCACATGACTTCACATTAGTGATTATGTGAACAATACCGCCACTGGAAAGTAGCCGGTTGGTTTGCAGCCTTAGAATGCCGCACTGACTTTTTCTGTTTGTTTTATTGATACATGTTGATAGAGGTTGACTGGTTCACTTTTTCTTTGTTAACCAAAGTCATTTCACCTAGGCCTATTTTACTTAGGCCACAAACATTATACGGTATAATACAATATTATAAGATTTTTTTTTTGTTATTTTTTTGATATCTCTCTCACTGCAGTAGTTTATGACAGGCACAATCGTAAAAAGCATAGTTTTTTTTTTAATAAAAAAACAAACATTTTTTTCTTTTATTTTTACACATACAGTATACCTTGAGAGTGGTGGAAAATTTGATATAAATATACGTTTAGGGAAAGGCAAGAGGAGAATAAAAACAGTGGCAAGTTTGTGAAGAAACGATATCTAGGGATCGGTTATTTATTTATTTATTTATGGTTGACATGCATTTTTAATCCCTCTATCTTTTGCAATTCGCACACACTTTATACTTGAACGTTGCTTGTTCACACCTTTTTATATTCGTTTCAATAAAGATAGCGCCGCCAGTTGGGTTTTAAGGGAGGGCATGAGTCTCCAGGGGAAGATTAAACGAAATCAAACTGAGAGATGAGGTGAAAAAAAAGAGGGAGGAAACGGATGGTAGTAATAATTTATATATCGTCTTGAAAGATGCTCGTGTAATAAAATAATCTCTCATGTGTGTGAGTACAGAAAATGAAAAGTACAAATGAATAGATTTTGATTTTATAGCTACATATGTAATCTTGCCAACATGTCGTTTCTTACACACTTCGTATACTCTAACTTATCAACTTAGACAGTATAAAGCTCACTGTGCAGTAAATGCACCACGTATATCTGCAAACACGTGTAAATTATTCAGTTTGTGTATTATAATATTATATGAAAAAGTTCCTGGAAATAACGGAGAAATGAAATGTTATCTGACAAGTGTTTTGAATGTTGTAAATATTGAGTAACATTAATGTAATATAAAAATATCAATTTGTCTTGAAAATTAAAAAATTAGATACTATGTACAGTATTTATTATCTAATTAGTATAGTGGATTATTATAATGCAAAAATGAGATCTACATTTGTCAAGTTACTAAAAGAAAGTAATTAATTAACTAAATTTTGTTCCACAACATTCATAACTTTTACCTTAAGTTTTGTTTGTCCAGCTCAAGGCCATTGGAAAGGTAAGAATTGTACGTACAATTTTTCTAGGTTGATTAACGGTGAATTTATTATGAGTGGAGTCTCCATATAAATAATTATTAGTGTGGTTGTACAGTACAGGAGATGATGATTATGCTGACATGACAGATACACGTGTAAACACTACGACAAAATTCTCGATCAACTTAATCTTCCAACCTTTTCATCTCCCAATTCTCCTTCCACCCCCTTGTTTTAATTCCATTCTGTGTGAGTTTCTGGTTATGTAAAGGTGCCTAGGGGTGTTTTCAGTAGGTATTGTAGTGTGGGTTAGGGGGAGTGAGAGAGAGAGAGAGAGAGGTTGTTGGTAAAAATTCGCATCATTTGTTCAGCATTACAGACTCATGAATAGATAAAACAGCGGTTTGATTGTTTTCTCAACACTCTTCTATCATCATTCTGTCTCTTTCTTTTGTGTTTTCGCATACCATCTCTTACAGCTTACATTGTATGTATGAATTTACTATACATATACACACAGCAAACACATTGTTATTATTGTTATTGCTAACCGACATCTCTATAGGCGTTGAATGGCTTAAAAGTCGACCAAAGGCATCCAATTTCCATTTCAATCACGATTCTTAGAAATCTTTATTTTTTTTTCTTTCGTATTTCTATTTTTGTTGCTTTAAGATGCGAGTTTTTCTTTTAGCAATTTCTTTTTTTTTCTCTGCCAACTTCAAACGTATAACTTAAAGGAATTCTCTAAATTGGAATGGTTTGATTTTATATATGTGATTATATTGAGTAAATGGATTAGTCAGTTTAGAAATTATGTTGTTTTGATTTTGAAAAGTCAATCGTAACGACACGTAATGGAAGGACCAAACTTTTATTGCTTCCATTTATTTCAGTTGTACGAGGGGTATTACAGTAAGTTTATTACTCATTTTATTCACCTTGACAGTAAAACCGAATTTAGACCTTTTTGGGTACTTAAGTTTAAGTGACCACCGTAATGCATTATAAAATGTTTGCCAAAGTTTAATACGTTTTCAGTTTTGCTAATTTGGAGTCCTGCTTGTCAGTGTAGCAAAGTTTTCGTATTAAGTGTCTTTGGGCTTTTCATGCAACGTTGTTGACAAGTTAAACATGTATGCGCTGTTAATTTGTCGTGTAAAACGTGTTAGATTAATTGACTAAATGCAAATTTAGTTGTGGATATTGAAGTAAAAGCCACACGTGTCACTTAATTATACGAGGATATTCCTTTGGCAATTGTTAGGAGCAGCTGCTTTATTTTTTTTTCTTTCTTCATAAAACCACCCACACCGCAACCATCACCTTCTTCTTCATCTTCTTGTCTTCATGTGTGTATGTGATCATCATCAAATCCGCATCTCTCTCTCTCTATACTCATTTGGAGTTTTGCGAAGAACTCTTTTTCTCTTTTCCATTGACGAAAACTCTTAACAATTTGCCTTTTAGGTCGACCATAAATCTACTTTGACTCCTCCTTCTTTTGCAATAGGCTTTGTCCATGCGACCCCCATCATTATCATCCTCATCATCATCGACGTCGTCGTCTTTTCGTTTTTCATCTGTCTTCACAATTAGTGAGCATTCGATTTTTGAAGGTTTTAGCGTCAGCAGTAGCGTCGGGGTGGCGGCTAGCGTAATTATAGGTAATTGGCGGTGATGGATTAAACCGTTTCAGGAGGTGACATAAGGGAGAAAACAGAGTGAGGGAAATTCAAGGGGTTTTTGATAGAAAGAATTAAATTTGGTCACTTGACGGCGCTATACTTCACAGATTACACTTGATTATAGAGAAGAGAAATTAAAAGAGAATGACGAGTTTCACAAAATAAATAAAAAGTAAATACGTCACTGTTTAGAAAATGCATTTGCTTTTGATGATCATGATCAATCTAATGATGAATGCTTTAAAAAGTTGCTTATAAAGTCAGCAGATCAACTTATTAAATTATAATTTTTTATTACGTCAGTACCCCTCACTGAGCAATAACAGTTTGTTGTGCAATCATGAAAGAAACAGTATAGGTTACCCGACGTGTTATTGTTAAATTTGTGCACATTAACGTGCATTTTTGCTATTACTGTATAATGTAACGGTTTAACCAGGTTTAGGTTATTTTTGTGCACTATGAAGTGTATTTTGATACCGTACTTCAATTTATTTTTTTAGTGTTTTCAATTTCTAAAAATAGAATACAAAAGTATTTGTACAAAATTACGGTTCATAAGCTTACAATATTTTGTTTTGGCTGTTATAACGTCAATATATATTTGTCTTTGTAGGCTTTTTACTCGATTAATGTGTAGTTTTTGTAGCAATGTTATTTTAAATTGCGCTGTGTGATCATAGATGAGTGTTGAATTCAGTTTGAAAAATTACATGTAATGCTTCTTATTGGTCTTGTGTTTTTATCGTGGACTCGGGTCATCTAAAGTTTTTGTGCGCGAGTGTTTGGTGAATGAAATATTGGATTAAGTCGGTGACGAAGAAAAAGAGTCGGTAGAAAGGAGATAAAGAAAATATAGGTTGTGTAAAGTATCTTTCTATTGGCGGTTTTGTTTGATCTTATTCCAATTCTCCTTTGCCCAGATCTCTTTTGGGAATTGTCAAACCACGTATTTGGGTGAGGGATTGTCAGTGATTGGTTTGCTAAGAGCACAGGTGATGGTGGTTGGAGTGAGAAAGGAAAGAAAAAATAGGGTCAGTTTTATATCCCACCCCCAATCAGACTCCTACTTTAGCCCTTAGTTAGGCTCTTCAACAACCAAACGCAAAACCGCAACGGAATTAGTGATGAGGGAGTCAAATCGAGGGAATTACGTAAGATTTTTTCATCTCTTTTCTCTTTCCTTCACTCTTCACTTTCTTCTCTATGAATAACTTCATCTCGTATATCGTGATGAAAGAATTTCAAGCAGCTCGGACTATAAAAGTGTTGAAAGAGAAGTTTAAATACGGTATAGGAATTGAAAGTGATTTCGATCGCAATTTGAATCACATCTGTTTACACAAAACGAAATGCCATCAACGGCTTTGCTGCTTTTTACAGCCATTTATTATTAAATATAACCCACTTACGTTGCGGTTTTAGATGGCTATTTCTATTAATTAAAGCCATACGAGTCTCAAATATATAAGTGATTTATTTTTAGTTTTAAATACGCCGGATACTAGTATCATTAAAGTATCTATCATGAGTTTTCATATACCAATAGATTATGAATGGACAAATATTTGATTTTATGGAAGTTTAAAACTGTTATTTACATACTTGAGATAAAAAAAAGTGAAAATTGCTTTTTTTAACTAACTGTGCGTGTTTTATCTTTCTTATTTGATGTCCATAGGGTTTTTTAATCCTTTACTATTGTTATGTTTTTTTAAAACCATATTTTAATGATCAGTTTGATAAGACGTTTTGAGGATGACTGTTGTTTATTTAGCTGGTAGCTGACGTCATGGTGGTTGGCTATCTTGGGTTTTTATGTGGTTTTTTGTTATCTTATTGTTTTTTTAATCCTATTTGTAAATTCGGTGATGGTGTGATTCACAAGGGAGGAAGTTCATTTTCAATTGCTCTGGTCATTTGATCTACTTTATCTTACAAAGTTCCGTCGGTGCACACGTGACTACATTGTGTCATTGGCAATTTTTTATCTGCATTATTTAATTTTCCCAGATATTCACTTGTAAATCTCTTATTTAAATTTTACGTAAAAGTCCGTGAATAAAAATGTTAATTAAATTTAAGTGAAATTACCGATTGGTTCCGAGAAAGTGTCTCAGTGATTCATTATTTCTCATACAGTTTCAACGATGAAAAACTTAAATTCATTAGTTAAAATTAACATTTATACATTTAAGTATATTATGACTAGAGTTAATTTTTAAATAGCTTTTTTTTTTAAATTTAGTTGCTTTATTTTAGAAAGGTATCACTAAATAATGGGGCTTTTTTGCAGTGCCACTTGATATATCAATATAAGCTGAAAAAAATACAGTAAAATGTATGTAAAAAAGCGAGTATTAGCTGTAAGACTCCCACGAGAGGACTCTCCTTGTGTTGAGGGTAATCGTAAAACCAACCAATGATGACCGAGTAAGGAGATTTGAATCGTTTGTTACAAAGGAGTAAAGGGGGTTTAAATGCTAGGACCAAAGTGGTCATATGGGAATACCTTCTCTATACCATTTACACACAGCACACGCGCAAAGCATTTTGTATTTGTGTGAACATCGATTTCTCAACTCCCATTTTCATATCCTACCCCCGACTTTTATTCAACCGTTTTGTTCATACATACCGTGTGCATTGTACAACTTGAAAATTTTTAGTCTTTATGTAACTTACAACTGAGAGGATTTACTTTTGTTCTAACATGAAAATCTTTTACTTTTTTTCTTTTTTTTGCAGCCATTTCCCTTTGAGTATTCAAATACATCTTAAGCTTAACACTATTTTTTTGTGATTTTTTTTTTTCAATTGTTTGTGTCAATATTAAATTCACCACGTACATTTTGCGACTTTGCTGCCATCTAAATTTGGCCCTTGGCAAACTGAAGTTAACTTGGAAGATTTCAGATGATAGCTTTGGCTTTATTTAGGTCCAATGCTTTGGTATGTAATGTAACTTACTTAAACACGTGAAAATGTCACATTCCATACATTCATCTATTCATTTATTTCGCTGATCTGACGCTTTTTTCAGATTTTTTTTATTGTTGAGATCACATTTTTATGTTAAGGTTATAAGGATGTAACGTGTAATAAACTTTAACTATACAATAACTTGAGTAGGTATAGTTAGCTTCTAAGTAATTTAAACGTGATAGTTTAATTTCTTTTTGAAGTTTATGATTTAGATTTTCATGTAGTGGTTCTTGGTTTAATGTGCTCAGCTGCAATTTTGTCAATATTGTCTTTATTTTATTTGTGTTTATATACAAAACTCATGGTAGTGTTTCTTCTATATTTTGTAAGATGTTTGTTTTTGAATTTGATTGTTATTCAATTGCTTGTTTATTATTTGATATCGATTAGTGTGTTCAACGTTGAAAACAGCGCCCCATCTTTCAGGTGTCGTTTTCTTCTCTTTTTTTTATCGTTTAATTTTGCTTCTCCATCTGTCAATTTTGGAATTACGATGAAGGAAAGTCATGAATAATTCTTGGAGTATTTTTTGCCGTTATATTCGGTGATTGGCTATTCTGCCATCACCTTTTCTCTTCATTTTTTTTTTCGCCATCCTCTTTCACTCTCTTGTGATGTCTCATGAGATTTCAAAAATCTTTACTCATGTACCAAACTCGATGCAGATATATATCAAAAAAGTATATTTTGTGGCACCCAGATGGGCAGCTGAGCATCTCCAATTTGTGAATCTCACCTTAGGCTTTAAAGGGGTGGTCAAATGAGAAAAGTGGGTGGAAGAGATGGATAGAGAAAGACGCCACAAATGAAACCTTGAAGGATGGATGGATGGATAGAGAAAGTGAGAGATCAAAAAGAGAGTTGGAGAAAATGTAATAGAGTTGTCTGTGGATTATTGGAAATGCATCAGTAAAGGTCGTGACACGTCCTACTCGTCCACCCCCTTCAATTCCACCTTCTATTCACAACCCTTAGATTTTCTGTGTGATATTTTTTTCCCTCTTTCTCCCTTATTCCATCATTCTGACCTGCTGTTACCTTTTGCCTTTTATCTTTCTGCGTTCAATCGTTTCGTTCAAAATAACCTGGCATACAAATAAAAGTCTCAATCAAAAGTTAATAATACTTTTAGTATTAAAAATGTTTATAATTAATTTTCATTACTATGATTTCATTTATTAGTTATAGACCAATAACAAAAAAAATTCATTAAATTTATATTTCGTGGACTTTTTAATTTCAAATTATTGTTTGAAGTATTCATTTTGACGTTTAAAATTAATTTTTAAAGAAATAAATTGTCCTCAAGTGCTTTAATTTGGCTATCTGTTTATCAAAAAAAAAATTTGTTTTAAAACTTATTTATAAGCAATAAAGCTGAGTTTAAGTATGCATTTTATTTCAGGTGCACAAGATTTTTTTGTTGTTAGGTTAATAAAACCGCCAACTTATTTTGATAGTATTCCTCTTCTTTTTTTTTTTTTTGGGTCATTTTGTTGGTTGGTCGGGTTTGCCCATCTACTACAGTATATCTGTTCGCAAATACTTTAGGTAGGAGCATACAGAGATGTGGAGTTGAAGGATGTTTGGTAACAAAAATAAAAAAAGAGAGAAAAAGTCTTGAGGGTAGATTTGGTGTATATATCATTGTGTATAAGGTTTTATATATGCGCATACGTGCAGTTGTTACAGATGTGTGTGTTGTGTGTGCAAAGGGATGGGGGATGCTGAATTCGGAGAGAACGACGTAGAAAGTAAACGTAGTGGGAATTATTAACGAGTTTGGCTTTTCTATCAAAGGTGTGACATTGTAAAAGGTTGACTCATGGTCGTCTGCTTCGATATAGATAAAAACAAACAGTTCCACACGTACACTCGCACACAATTCACTTGAGTTTGAAAAGCAATCTGAAAATGCTTTTGAAACAAAATCGTCCATAAAAAGCATCGATTAATATTAATAATTAATCGAAAATTTTTGATATTAAATCTAAAATATTAATATTCAGGGGGAAATAGAATGACCCGTAGTGCTGCTTACACGTTTATATGGTCCAAAATGGAATGAAGGATATGGGCGGTGATGAATGGTTGCCATGGTTACCACCTGGCGAATTGATGATGATCAAGGAGGGGGAATATTTTTCTCGTTTTGGTCAACAAGCAAAAATCACATTGATTTTTTTTGTTGTCGGGGAAAGGGGAGGATTGAGTAATGTACCTGTGTATATACTGTATATTGGACCCACAGAGTACTTCTATCGTCTACGAATAGAAAGAGATAGTGGGTATTTTTTTTCATCCTTCTGCCACATGTTTGGATGGTTGAACGGATGGATTGATGGTGAAGCCTTTGAAAGATCAAAAGAAGACAAGCAAAGAAGAAGTTAAACCTTTGTAATAAACTGCATGTATAGGAGGGTGGGAGGAGGCGTTGTATATGTTATTGACCCGAAAACCAATACCTGGCACACAACTTTCTATATTATTGTGAAGTTTTTTTTTTTTATGTATTCCACCCTATCTCACTCGGTCTTGATTTTTCCCCGTTGCTACCACCATCTTTACAAGATGTTATTCTATGTCTTTGGCCGATTTCATTTAAATGGATATTGAATATTGCTGCAAGACATTCATCAATAAAATGGACATTTTTTTATTTTCTCTTGTTTATCAAATTTACTTTCGGTAGAAATCATTATTTTTTCTGAAGAAGCGGTTGAGAACGAAGTATAAAATTTTTAGAAATTGACTTTCAACTTCTCAAGCTTGGTGAAAGAGGAAACAACTTAAGAAATAGCAATAAAAATATGGGACCACTGAAAAGTGCACAAGCAAAATTCATGACCGGCCTTGCTCTGAATCAGTAAATGTTGTTTGCATTATTTCTTTTAAATTCATTTTTAATGTTTAAATTATATGCAAGAATTGACTTTTTATAACGTTTAAAAATTAAATACTGTGTAATTGTTGCTTTGTGTAACTTACAGTACTTAGCTTTTTCAGTATCTTAATTTGTTTTTTATTTTTACTTTATTATAGTTTATTTTTTCGCTTTGTTTTTTTATATACTGTGAAAAGTTAAAAACTCTCTTAAATGTTATCGTGTCTCATTTCCGATTTGAGTTTTCTCTTTATTCACCAAAGGGCGTTGTTGGGTTGACAAAGATTATAAGACATTAGAAAATCGTGCTTTTCTTGTCCATTTTTTTTTATAGAAATCTCCACTATTATTATATGGGACTCTCACTTTAGTAATCTACACCTTTATAGATATATATTTCTACGTGAGTAATTTTTCTTATCCCCCCGCTCGCTCTCGTTTTTCTCTCTCATATTATTTCTCCCTCATTTTTTTCACATACTCAACCACTCCGCACACTTTCTTAAGTTCGAATTTCCGGAGTTTCACTACCTTTTATTTCCGCCATTGTGTGCTGGTGCGAGAAATGGGTCCACCCACAACACCTCGCTTTTCTCAACTTCTATCAAACTGCACCACAATGCCACATGGCTCTCAAAAACAGACGTCACTTTAACAACTGTAATTTCAAAACTCCTACATATGGAAAGTTGCAAAACATTTTTGTCACAACTTTTAATCAATAATAACGTTGCGTGCTAAATACTACTGAAGGCACAAAACGTTTATGGGAACTTCAAGACTAACATTGCAATGATTTAATTGTTTTATTTAAGCTATATGTAATAACATTATTTTGGCATTTGGAAAATCTTTGGGATTGGATTTTTCGGTATAAGTACTGGAAAGAAAATTTTCATTTTAAGACACAAAATTATTCATTAATTGATGTGACAGTCTTGTTTGTAGATTGAATGTCATGTTAAAAGGATCTATGCTGTTAATTTTTCAAATGCTTTTCCAATGCCATTCAAAAAGGATGGTTCTATTTCATGCCATTCTTCTACTTAAGGTGGAAACAGTATAGGTATAGCACTAAATTATTAAATTATTTTTTTCTTTATTTAATCTTGGTTTGTTTTATTGTTGCGACTTATTTTGTGATCCATAAGGTATTTTCAGTCATTTCTTGCTATATAGTTTTTGTCCTAAACACAAATACAAAAAAAAATAATAGAAAAGAAATATGTTTTATCCAGTTGGTATAGAGGCTAATTTAACACCTGAATTTCTCAGTGTTTAACATTGTCGTAAAAGATGGAGTTTGCCGTTAATGTAGTGGATTGTTATTAAGTGTTTGTGCTTTCGACTGTTGTTGCTGTTGCTACAACGGCATTTAGTTGCTGGTAACGACAAATGTTTACGATTCGTCAATAAATTCGTGTGCGGATTTTTCTCTCAACTTTTTGAGTTTGGAAACAAACATCTGTTACTGATTTATTACCGAGTTAGCTTGATTGAACTGAATTAAATGCATTTTTTTATGGCGCCCGCAAAACCCTCCCAGATTTTATATCTCTGATTAATAACTCCCTTTGGGCACTAAAATTTTTTTCTTTGGTATTATCTACAGTTTACTTGGCTTAACTGTACCTTTATGTACGTAAGTATTGGAAAGGGGGTTAAAATAGGGGTTTAGGTTAGGGTTAGGATGGAATGCCAAGATTTTTAATCGCAATTTCCCATTGGCTATTGTTAGATTTGAACTTGGAACTTTTTTTCTTATAAAAAGTAATTATTTTTATTGCATCTTATCTAAAATCAAAGCAGTGTTCTTCCGAGTAATCCAATTTTAATTCATGTACGGTACTTTTTTTGTGCTGATTTTATATTTATGATGTGTCATAAACGTTGTAATTAGCTGGTGGAGCTGTTTGAATTAATACTAATATAGAGAGTAAGGTAAATATAGACCGTAAAAAGTCATTGAGCTTAAACGTTTCCACTTACTTTTTCCACCTTATACTTTGCACCTGTTTACTGATTCTCTGATTGGCTGTGAGGCCATTGAAATCATTGTCGGTCAGGCCCAACCAGTTTATTATCCTAAACAGCCGACGATATTTTACCTCTCAAGTTCTCTCTTAATAACAATCTCGCTCTCCCTCTCCACTTTAATTTACCCAATCATAAATCATCGTCGGCTATAGGTGTAAGTGGAACAGTGTACCGTGAACAAATAAAGTTGAAGTGAGAGGGAAAGAGAGATAGTTACAGCTCCACCTGTGTTGTTGTTGACTCCAATACACCTACCTGAATTGCATCGCGTGAAAAGTACATAATAAAATGGGTGGTGCTAAGGGGAGAGATAACTAGTTTCATCGGCAACAAAAACTCCAACAAGTGATGCATAGCGCCATCCGACGTGTTTGTGGTAAATCTAATTGAAATTTATTGATTGGTACTGTAGTGTAATTAAAATCAGAATTAATCAATTTTTATGGTGGAAAGTTACGGCAAGTTAGTTACTTTTCGTTTAACGATTTTCATCAATTTGCGTACACTTAATGTTTATTTAACGTTACTGCGAATAATTGCTTAGGTTTTATCAAATATTTTTCCATGGTTTGTCACCTGGTCTAGTATTTCACCCTCTGATTTAATATAGGAATTTAAATCCCACAAAGTCAGAATGGAGAAACATGACTAAATCATCCGCTTGGATTTGTATTTCATATCTTTGTAATGACAGAGATTTTTAAATGGACATTTATTATGACTGGTTTTTAGTTTTAGTCCAAGGTGAATCAATAAATGATATACTGGCTGTAGAGCTAGTCTGTTGGAGGAGCTTACCGAATAAACAAACACTGCTCTGTATGTGTATACAGTGAGATATATTGTACGAGAGAGTGGGTGAAAGTGTCGTCTGTATATAAAACTAAAATACCGGTATAAATAAATATATAGTTGCTGTAAAAATTACATATAAGCCGTAAGCGCGTGTGTGTATATTTATATACATGCTTTACTGCCATATTATTTATTCCTCCGCCCCCTTTTTCCTATTCTAACCCCCCAACCCTCACTGTACATCACACAACCCACATGACTCTATACCATGTATATGAGTTCTGAGAATGTGTCAGTGCCACGTTTATAATTATCCTTCTGCACACGTACTAATTTAGGAGGTATTTTAATTTTAGTAGAAACGTATGCGACCAAAAATACGCTGCTACTTCAAAAACCGTTCAATATTCAACATGCGACAAATCGAAACCACTAGTTTTCATCTCATTTTGGGGGAGGTTTTTTTTTTTCATCTTCTCTTCCCTTTGCTATCTTTCATTTGACTTTGAAGCAGCATGGTTATACTTATTGAAAGATAATTTATATCTGTCTTCTTGTGTTTCACTTATTTATTAATTATAATTTATAATACAGCATTGATCTGATACGTGTCAATAGAAATTTAAGCATCACTTTTTGGAAAGATTAAATTGTCATTTTTCGATGCAGAACGCATGCCTCCATGTGACTTCAAGTTTTAGATTCGAAGGAATAAATTTGGTGAATAGATTTAGTTATTAATTAGATATTTGATGTATTTTTTGATTTTTATTGTCTTATTGAAGTTTGCATTCAGATTTTTTTAGCAATTGTAATAACTACAGTAAGGTTGTTTAAAGAAAAACATTTGAACTGAAAGACAATAATGTGCATTTAAAATATGTCTTTTATAGATTATGTTTATTATATCGACAATTAAGTCGTTAAAAACGAAAGAAATAACATCCACAAAGGAAAGGAGTAAACAAACAGCTCATGTTTTAGCGAAAGTGTATTATGCTGAGTGGGCAATAGGCATGCATTGTATTTAAGAGTCGTCGTAGTGGAAAACAAATGATGAAGTTTGTGTGACAGATGCGATCATGAGCCGCACATGCGTAATGATGTATGTTAAAAAATTCAAAAGACAATCAAATTATTGCGCCGTAGAAAATTTTCTTTTTGGATTTTTCTTACAGGATCGAAGGTTCGCTCCTTCTCTTATCGATTTTTATCGTAGTGACGTCAGCGTAAGAGTAAGCTTCAATGATAATTCGTATTTGTCTGGATGTTCAAAACATTCAGCCATAGGTTAGACTAACGAATCATCCATCATTTTGCTTCTTCAAATACTAAATCGACAACTGACGTTTTTAATGCATAAACAAACGGTATAGAAACCATTTGAAATCTAGCGAAGAAGTTGGTTGGTGGTTCCCCTTTACCCCCCAAAAAGTTGTGTTTGGTATACGTAAGATGTAAGTGCATGTACACTTTAAAAAGCAACAACGACAACAACAAAAAAAATATTTATTCACCATTTTAACTGTATCATTTTTTGACACAATTTCCTTCCAGGAAGCCAAATAGATGAGCTTCCTATTCGCATAAAAATATAGTGAAGCAACCAAACCGAAATGAATCTGGCTTCTCACAAAACGACATAAAATAAAATATATAAAATTTTCACAAAAGTCTTGCAAATAACAGCATCACACACAACAAATAAATTTACTTGACATAATAATGTCCGACAGCACAAACCATTCAAATAGCACAAGTGTGCATTACTTTTACATAAAAAGTCTATAAGGGTGTACAGTAAGTTATGTACTGAATTTCCAGTTTTGGGAATTTTATATAATCAACCATTAAAAAATTTGATGATTTTGTCTGCCAATGTACATAAACATGTAGGTTTTTTTAGATTATATTAATTTAGTTCAAGGCGGTCAATTTCAAGTTGTCAGAGGGACATATTTCCAAATGTATACTTAATAAAAATATACCAAAGGTATACTGAATGTATACTTAATTGTAGTAGACTATAAAAATTTGTTTATAAATATAGAAAATATAGAAAATTTACAAATTTTAATCAAAATTTATCAAAAATCGATCAATTTTCAGATTATGTCTAGGGCATTTAAAATCGTTTCGAGTGTCAGTTTTGGCCAGACTGGATTTAGATTTTCAAAAAAAAATTCTGATCAAGTACTTTGAATTTTTTTTGTATCGAATTTGACCGTCTAATTTCCCGAATGACCTTATTCGAGTTGTACAATGTTATATCATTTGTCATGCTGATTGGACACCGTCAGCAATTAACTGTTCCATCCTTTACCGTGTACCTCTTTAGATTGAAGGCGTGGTTAACTAATGAGGTACCTGAGTGATAGGAGAAAAATCCACGGTAATAAAAGAACAGTAATGGCTTCCACACTCATGTACTGATAGGAAAGGGTAAGTTGGGGGTTGTGAGGGGTAACAGTAGAAGCACTATTGAATGGATAAACCTTCCCTCTAACTAAATACACAATTAATGCAAATGAAGGTGAAATTAAACGTCGTGGTGGTCGATATTCACTGTTGTACCATCTGTTGACGATTGACTGCTATCAAATAACTTACTTTCAAAATAAAGAACTCTGAATTGTTATTGTAAGTTACTATATTCATTGCTTTAATAAGGAAACATGAGGTTGCGACTGGATGAAAAATTGGCTTTTAAGGTAACTCCATGGTTTCTGAAAACATTAGCACAATTATTTGTATTATTATAAATTTTTTTCTTAAAGTAATAATATAAGCAAGCTCGTTCATCATATAAAATTAATGTGCGTGTAACGTTAAGTTATCATAATATTCAAAGCAATTTTTTTCTTGGTATTTTCAGTCATATCACACACTGATTTTATTGCTTCCTTCAATTGATCTACATCAACCATTGTTATTTTCTTTTAAATTTCCTGGAAGTTGTTTGAATGGCGTTAAAAGCACGTATTCGTGAAGTCAGAATGTAGCTGTTACTTATTTTTCATTTTATGTCATGTACGGTGTATCGTATAAAAGACACCGTTATACGTAAAAGAAAAGAAAAAAAAATGAATTTATAGAAAGGTATATGTATATTCTGTAAAACAAACATTGTTTCATCTCGAGTTCATGCGCTCATTATAGTAGCTGATGGAGTGATGGAGAAGGGTTGGGTGTTGATGTTGGAGAATTGGCATAAATTGTGAGTCAGCTCAATCCACTGGCAGTTAGGTCTCATAATAACACATGCCATCTGTTGAAATAAAAGTGAAGGGTTATGGAAAAGAGTTTTTGGAGATGGGTGGTAGTGGTAATGTTGCCGCTGCTGTATTTTATACTCGCCCATACTGTATGTATAATATTATTATACGGTAGTGAGAAGTATCTAACGCAGATTTTTTTTCTTTGCTCTGTATTACACCCATGTCAATGAGTAAAGAAAAGAAAATAATCGTTCAGGTGGCTGTGACATATTCCCCTGGGAATGAATTGGCCAATGTGGCACTGTTAGCGAGTGAATTATGAGCAGTGAGAGTTGTTATAAACTAAACACTCCATCGTACATACTGTATTTGAGAATACATTCCCTTAAAGGTCCTAGCCCACACTCTTTCTTTCTACTATAGGAAGAGGATAAATAATTTTGAAACCTGTACGTGATAGTTTTTCGGTCAAATTTTTATTTATTGACTTGTGTGCGGAGTAACTTAACAGTAGAAACGTTTTGGAAAGTGGGTTGGCTGGCTGGCTATTGGAATATAATCATCGTTATAACGTAATTGAAGTCGTCGTTATGGGTAGAAATGTTCATGAAGAGTAAAAAAAAATGTTAAAAGAATAAAATAAAAAAGCTTATAGCCACAAAACAATTGTAGGATATTATGTTATTGAGGCATGGGGTCTCTAATGTTCTTATGAAATATTCATTAGACTGACTCAAAACTATTTTGATGTTATTTTTATTATTGCTGGTCAGTGGTCATTGAGATAGGAGATTTAATGTCTGAAAGTTTAATTATATTGATTTTTGATTTTACTGGTGAATTATTGATTTTTGATTTTACTGGTGAATTATTGATTTTTAGTTTGGTTTTGGTGACAATTTATTTGTAATTGTTGTACTGGACTACGATAATTGTTTTATATTTTCAAAATTTGTTAAGTTTATTAGCACAAAGTTGAAATATGCAATGTATTTCTGTACTATTAGAAGAATTATTTTATTATGTATATTAATGTTTATGAAATTATTAATTAACTGTGAAAAAAAACTTGCAGGTATTATTACCAATTTTTTATCGGCGTATTTTACAAAAAAATTACTATAAACATCATTTTCGGTTTCTCTCGCGTACGTTTATAGATTATTAATTCATTACATTTTATTTACGATGCTGAAATAGTTTTTTTTTTTGATGAAATTCATATTTTAATTTTTTTTCTCTTTCTAAGAATTTTGAGAATCAAGTCACGAATATTATATACTTTTTTTACATTTGACTACTTTATTACATAAAAGAAAATCAACTCTGCTGTTTTGTAATATATCAAAATTAATCATATAACTTAATTGGTTTGATATTTTTTATCGTTGTTTTCGGAATATAAAAGTCGAGTTTAGTAATTGGATTGGATGGGGCAGAGATTGAATACATGCAATTTCAATTTTCAAATTGCTTAAGTTAGTGAAATTAAGATATCATCAATCGACAAAGAATCTCTACAAAGGACTTTTCATTTTCTAAAAATAGCGTAATTGATGTCGAAATAAATTTTTCATACGACTAAATTGAAAAAAGTTTCAATCTAAATAATTTTTTATAGAAGAAAGATTATTGATTAACCATTTGTAATTAAATATTTTTTTATTTTCTAAAATTTGATATTTTAAGAATTTTTAGGGAATTTCATCCGCAAATGATTTGTTTTGTTTTGTAAGTTAAGAGAGTTGAGTGGCCTGAAATTATTTTGAGTATTTTTACGTTGGCGTAACGTGTGTTGATGTTAAAGACAATGAGGGTATTATACAGTGTAAGCTATTAAAAGTAGTTGTGTATTTCCTTAATACACCTGCTTGCTTTCTTAAATTCCACGGCTACATTTCACTGGTAATAATAACTCACTTCTGTCTTTTATTGTCTGGTGGGACGCGAAAGAAGATGTTTTTGTCTTTTCTTTTTCGCAAAGCAAAGCAGCGAGATGACAAGAATAACAACACTTAATCCGGATAAATGCGTGACACATCTAGTTTACGTCATCATTTTATGTTTTTAACATCAACTTTTTTCGTCAAAACATCGCCTGGTGAATGTGATGGTTGCTTTTTTCTTTTTTCCTTTTTTTTTTTTTGTAGAAAGAGAAAGTTGAGTTGCCACATTGATTACTGTGCATAACTTTTTATTTTAACTTTTTCAGTGAAATTTGTTATTTTTTCGACGGTTGATGGTTTTATGAGTCATTTACATCTCCAACTACGTCACAAAATTGATATTTTTATTTATCTGAACAAGTGTGTAACTTTATGAATTTTAATTCACAATAATAATATTGTTTTACTTTGTTTTCAGTATCGTTAATAAGTTTCATATTACCTTAAGTAATACATTTTTTGTTTTATCAAAAATTAGTACTGTAAATTTATTTTTTTTGGGTGTAGTTTAGTGCTTTTCTGCATTGGAAAATAAATGATTGAAAATTTTGGCCGAGTGTTTTTGAGTGAATAAATGCTGTTCGCTACCCCTCATAGACTGAAACTGAACTAATCGAATTACTTTGGTAAAAGGAGCTCGTTCAATTCATTATAACAGGGAGGGTCGAAATGGGACCCATTCATTTCCAAATTTCCGCTGTACTGTATCGTTAAATTAAGTAAGCTTCTCTCCCACACTGCGCCACCCACTTCTCGTCTATCTTTCTAAAGCTCCCTACTAAAAACTAAAACTATACCCCCTACTGTATATGTATACTTATACATATGTACATTTAGGTACTGTACAATATTTCAAATAATGATAATAGTTCACGTCTTGTAATTTAATTTGAGTTTGTGTTCGTGTCATTTGCTGTTCATAGCATTGACTTCTATCCAATTTCCACTTAGTTTTGCTTAGTCTTCTTCCTTTCAAACCAAATGGAGCGCTCTGCCCATCATCCTTGTTTCCTTTTCAATAATTACCAGGGAATATTTATTATGTTGGAGCTGCTTCTAACATTTACGACTAAAACTGCTGGAACAATTAATTCTTTTAATTTTATTAATTCTGAAAGGGGCGTTGAAATTCGGTTAACAGATTTATATACTGTTACGGTGCTGAATCATCGTTTGATTTATTACATTTTGAAGTTTAACTTCATATTTACAAAATGAACTGAATTTCGTTTTGGCTATTGTGTGACTGTCTGAATGGGTTGATGTGTATGGGTGGTGCTATTGGATTTTTTTTTTCTTTCTTTACTTTTTTTACTGTTAAAATGAGTACTGAAAATTGTCCAATTTGTTGGATATTCGTATTCATCCCTATCAATCACTTTTATTTTTACCCCCAAACCAGCTAAAAAACGAGGAAATTTATGTTCTTTTAACGAATAGAAATCACGTACTAAACATTTTTCCCGCCATAAAATCAAATATAATTTGATCTTTTTTTTCAACATGTACACGTTGATGCAATGGTGAAAATCTTCATCTGCAATTGTAATTCAAACCAGATAGAAAGAGTGAGACAAAGTGGAGGAGGACATTTACCCTTCATTTATATTAAGAGAGACAGAAGGGGGTTCTTGGAATGAACGTGCAGTTAGATACCCTTCTGATCCATTTTGGTCTTATTGCCATCGCCATTATAATGTGTATGTGTGCTTCTTCTTTGCTTTCATATATTTTTTTACTCCGAAGAAAAAGAAGGGGTCTTTGATTAAGATCAAATGGTGGAATTATACCACAATTTTCTTTTTGATTCTAACATCGATTTTAGTTGGGTCGGAATTTCGGTATTCTGCCAGTTCCCCTCACTACTTATCCTTACTGTCCTCGCGTACACTGTGATTATGTATATGTGTAGATTTCCGCCATTCACTTCGGCAGTTGTTGGGCGGTTTTTCCGGACGAAAAGGAAGTTTTAAAGGGAACATGTGCAATGGACAGAGGAAAGGAAAGGGCCTGTAGGCCAAGGGATGAGCTGCATCTATTTATCATATTCAGTGAGGGTTGCATGGTTGCAAAAATAACAAAAGTAATCTCTTGACTTTTTTTTTTGAGTGATGGATACATCATCTACCATTTGTAAATTGCGTTGACTTTTTTTCTTATAACTTGTATATACATTATACAGGGTATACATGTAGGCTATGTATATTTATAGGAGCTCTGTGTGTGTGTCATCGTTATTGGTTTTTAACGTCAAGTGCGTTAGGAAGTGGTAGATAGAAATGACGGAAATGACGAGTAGATTGCAACAGGAAGCGTGAGCTCGATTGACAGAAGAGGGGTATTAATTGATTTACAGTAGCTTTATTTTAATTACCGGTATCTCGTTAATATAATGCTGCGATTTTTTTTAATTTTCACGTATTTTCTATATTGAATATACACATTATACTTGGATGTGTGATAAGAGTTTATTAAAAATTTTCATTCACTTAATTTTTTGTTGGAATTTGTAGAGTTGTAAAAATTGCTGGTATACGGGACCTAGGAATTCTTATGGAATTCGTATAATTATCCAATTTTTACACAAATTATTACTATGGCAACCATTAACATTTTTTTTAAAAATTCAAAAATTTCTTTCTAGAATAAAGTGTTTTAGTGTAACTGTTTATATTAACGGAGCAAAGTGTTTCATTATATTGAAAAGTTTTTACTGGACTAACTTTACTGGATTTGATATATTCAGTTATCAACTTATCACGCATGACTGTTGGTAGTTAAACGCTAAATTGCCATAAAATATTAGAAGTGTCCTTTGTTTGTCGTACAGTTGCAGTGGCGCGTGTGTTGTTTAATGTACGTGCGTGTTTTCAACGGTAGATTCGTTCACGTGAGATTTACAATGTATAACTAATGATTTGTCATCTGCAGACTTTTCTCTTGATAGTTTAGTTTCCCCATCCACTCTTAAACCACATCTTACCTTCCCACTTTGCAGCCCCCCATTCTTTCCCCATCCCTCTCACCCATACTGTATGTGTGGATGCGTGTGTCTGTATGTGTGCTTCCCAGGTCTTTCAAGTACTGTAGTTTAGGGTTGATACTGAAGGGGGAGAGCGTATAATATTTGATCAGAGACTGGATCCCTCCCATTTGATGTTTAGCCTATCGAAACGACTACAATATAAAATTTAGCTTTTTATTCTGCTCATTTCCCTAAACACCCACTTTGGTTTGTACGACGTGGAAAAGAGCTGCTGTTTTTTTATATACCGGTATATATTTTTTTACTTTCCACGTACAGTACTCCATTTATCAACTTTTTTATATGTTTTTTTTATTTTTGCTTTAAAAAGGAACTAAATACAACTTTATCCGTTATAACTTTATGTATGTGTTTATACACTTTGATTTCTCTTAATTCAAAACTTATTTTTAGCTTTTGAATTTTGATATAAGCATTTCTAAGAAAAACTTAATTAAAAACATCTGCATTGAATTGCTCGGCGTAAACAATTTTTAAAAACAGTAAATAAAACCAGAAATAATGAAAGTTGTTGTATTTTATTGTTTTTCTCTCTTTATATATGCAAATTGTCATGTACGCGCCTGTGTGTGTGTATCTGATGTTCTATAATTTGTTATGGCTTTTATTTTCAAAAGATTTAATTTGGACTTTTTTTATTATTCATTTGATCAGGTTTAATTCATCGTTTGGATGGAGAAGGCTTATTTCTCAAATGTCCTCATTGCAACAAGGCATTTGCGAGCAGTTTGTCATACCAAGATCACTTAAGTTCTCAGCACGGGATCGTCAATAGCCCGTCACCATTGCAGCCTTTATCCATTCTTCCGTCTGCACCACAACCACCGCCCTTGTCTCTTCCTCTACAACAACCACCACCTATGATCATCTCCCCCACCAATACTAGCTTAATATCTCCTATGACAGTTGCTGGAGTGGGCTTAGTTGATTCTTATTCGCCTCATCACCACAGCAACGTCACAGCATCCAACGGATTCACTTGCAGCATTTGTAGCGCCACCTTTGCACGAAGAGATCAATTGGAGAGACACGAGTTGGCTCATTCGCACGCGCCTCAGGTAGAGGTAACATCATGTTTTCCTACTTGGCAGTTTTCCATTAACTTTTAAATATTTTAATTTTTTAAATAATTAACATGAAAGCTGTTAAATAGTTTCTTTTCGAATATTTTTTAACACTCTAGATCAAAAAAATTACATAATGATTAATTGCTTATGTTTTTTTATGTATTTATTAGGAATGTAAACAGTGTCATAAAACGTTTGCCAATGTTTATCGCCTTCAACGGCACATGATAAGTCACGACGAGAGTGCTGTGCTACGTAAATTCAAGTGTCCCGAATGCGAGAAAGCCTTCAAATTTAAGCACCATCTTAAAGAACATATTCGTATTCACAGTGGCGAAAAACCATTTGCTTGTCCCAATTGCAACAAGCGGTTCTCACATTCCGGCAGCTATAGTAGTCATATGACCAGTAAAAAATGTCTAGTGGTCAACTTGAAAGTGAAGCGAGCTGAGAAACCTACTGGCCAGTCGCCATCGTCATCATCAGCTAATGTCAATAACGGTATTTCACGTGGTGTATCACTCATTACATCTTCCCCGGCTATTGGCAGTTCTGTTGCTGGATCCTTAGCTATGATTGCAAGTCCCAACTCTAACTGTAGACGAAACGGGCAAAATGTATTTCCAGTTCTTCTTCCTAAAAATGACGATCACGCTGGTGTTAAAAGTTCCAATTCTTTAATAATGTCATCACCCACTACTCCAAACGACATGCTGGTCTCTAGTTTTCCTGTTATTTCACCTGAGCGATACCCTTATGCTTTATCTCATTCACTTCTTCATCCTCATTACTCGCCCATTCCAATTCATCCCTCACTGTTGGCTGCTTCGCATCATCCTTCTGGACTCGCATTTTCTTCCGCTTATGCCATGGCAACTTTGGCGCCACATATGCCTCCAATTCCAAATATTGAACATGCCAGACGAACACCACCTTCGCTAAATAACAACGAACCGGTGGAGAAAATGGAACTAGTCAAAGATTTGATTGCGGGGAAAGGCTTGAAAACCAACGGTCACAGTCATTCGACTTCACCTACAGCTGGTGGTGCTTCGAAAATGGACAACAATGACATGAGCGAAGTGAAAAAGGTTTTAGAAAAAGTCAAAGCCACGGTGTCAAAACAACAGATGGGGTTCAGCGGAGAGTTGGAACAGCGGTCAGAAAACCGCGGTTCAACGGAAGATGATGACGACAATAAATCGGATGCTGATGATGAAATGGTCGTCGACGACGGTGAAATTGATTCAATCAATAAAATAGGTAACCATTGTACTGATGGTAAAGTTAACGGTGAAGTAATTGATTGTGAAGGCGGGTCTGAACGACTTCAAGATGATGTAGAAAATAACCATGATGTAATCAAAAATCGTTGCTATGCTTCTCCTCAGCACAGAAAAGGTCAGTTAAAATTATTTATTAGCTCGTGTCATATATGCATTCATAAACTAACGTAACCATATTACCAAAAGTTCAATATCAATTTATTATTTTGATTATTAATAAATAAGTTGGGCTTTGTTAACTAGTTTATTAATGTTGAAACTTATGGATGTCTAACTGGTTGCATTACTTTACGAACACTCAATATTACTGATGAATTAATTCAGTTAACTTGCTTTTTAAAATGATTAGTTTTAGTAGTTTTTTAATATAACTATTAATGTATTTGATA
This sequence comes from Helicorthomorpha holstii, assembly GCA_013389785.1. Lineage (NCBI taxonomy): Eukaryota > Metazoa > Arthropoda > Diplopoda > Polydesmida > Paradoxosomatidae > Helicorthomorpha > Helicorthomorpha holstii. The sequence continues at coordinate 11,143,973 of JAAFCF010005748.1, read as the reverse complement.
TTATTAAGACTCGTTGTATTTAATTGCTTACGTATATTTTGAATTTTAGATAAAGTTGGTGATGGTTTTGTATCGGCAGCTGTTGGAGTTTCCAGTGATGCCAAAGCAAAAATTTATGATTTTTCTTCTGAGTTCGAAAGTTCACCTGAAGAATCGGTTAATCGTAGTATGGCTGATCTCTGTTGTCGATACTGTCACGAATTACTTCCAACTAAAATTGATGTTCATCAGCACGAACGCTATCTTTGCAAGTTAAATAGCGATGTTCGCGCTGCTTCGACTGGTGACGATCGTAATAGTGTTAGTGGAGGGGAGGAGGAGGATGAAGAGAGAAGAAGTTGCAGGGCTGTGGAAAACAGGTCCGTTAATCACTCTGAGAACAGTGAGGGTTTGCTATCGTCGGACGGGCATCGTCGTCATTTTCGTCAGAGACATCATAGCGGTGGTGAAATGGAGGACGACGAAGATTTAACTGAAAATGATTCCATTAGAGATGAAACCAACGATGACGACATTACTATAAACGATGGCAATAGAAAAGTAAGGATGAGATCTTTATTTTCTGAAGATCAGTTAAAAGTTCTACGTGCTCATTACGAGATCGATCCTCGACCAAAGAAACCTGAATTGCAGAAGATAAGTAAGGAAATTAGTTATTCAACTAGAGTGGTGCAGGTGTGGTTTCAAAATATGAGAGCGCGTGATCGTAAGAAGGGTCGACTCGTTGGTTGTGGGAGCTCTGATGAACGAATGGCGTTATCCAGAACTCCACTTTTAGACCGACCAATTAAAAATAGTCCATCCAGTGTAGAACTTCAATACAGTAATAGTCAACCGCAAACTACGTTTAATGACCTCATTCCAATGCGTATACCAGCTGGATATTATATTAACCAAAGTAGCATTCCTCATCAACAGCAACCGCTTTTGACTTCTCCAATATGTAATTTAAGAAATTCAAGTGCAATCTCTGAACGTTCTCCTACAGATGTACGGCCAAATGGTTCTAATCCCACTCAACCTTTAAATCTGGCATTTACAGCTCCTGACCCTGATCAGCCTTTGGATCTGTCAGTAAAACTTCGAAATTCTCCCAGTCACGTTCCTCATTCGCGCCTTAGTCCGACAAGTGAAGGCGGTAGCGCTAATGGTGGTAGCTGTGGAAGTGAGATATTGAATCTCAGTCAAAAGTCGTCGAGGACTTCAACTCCTTCCAAAGAAAGCAATAATATTAATAATAATAATATTGAGCCGTCAAGTGTGGATGAGTCTGCTTCTCCACTAGCACTGACTTTGGCCATGGACTCTCATCCTCATCATAGCACCGTCCTGCGAAACGGGTCACCCTCCTCCTTCTCCTCTCCATCTTACAAACGAGATTCATCGTCGGCCATGCACTCGCCTCCTTCACGTTTTTCTCTCACTAATTTTTTGAAGCACGACATGAACAGTTATTCTTCCAAGAATCCGCAGTTAGTGGAACAGCTTTTAGGTAAAGAAAAACAACAAGCAATAAATGGCCTAGTGAACTCGTTATTGGCTAACCACTGCCATCAGGCTTCCACCGATGAAATGATGTCCAAATTTGCTCCATTGACGGCAATGGTGAGATTGTCTAACCAAAATAGCGGAATTGCTAGAATGTTAGATAACAGTCCTCCTAGTTCGTATCATCGAACGACGCATCTACTACATCAACAGGCTCATCACTTAAATCACCAGCGGCAGAGCTTTTTGGATCACTCGTCTAACGAAACTATTGATAGCACTGGCGGTGTATCATTTGGAATAGATGATAGAGTTTCTCCAGATGTTTGGGATGGTGATGAGCCGTTGGATATGGATGAGTCAGGTCTTGCCTCAAAAGACACGAAACGTGATTGGAGAAGAGTAAGTTTAGATTAAATAGTTTTTCGTAATTACATTTTTATTCAATATTTTTTAAAATACTTGTTTAAAAGTAGTATTTTTTTGATACTGTAGATTATTTTGCTAAATTATAGAATTCAATATTTTGGAGTTAACTATCTTTCTAATTTTATTTCTAAGCTAACCAGATTAGTCGCAAATTTAAATAGTATTTTATCGCTTTTGATCTTTTGTCTAATCTCTTTTTAATTAATGTGACAGCTGGAAGGTGAGGAAGGCAATTTGGAAATTGATGACTCAAGTCCTGGTGAAGATGATCGAAGTTATAAGAGACGTCGCTCGTGGAAACACCACCGTGTGGACGCTGAGGAAGGAATGTACGCCTGCGATCAATGCGAGAAAATGTTCAACAAGCAAAGCTCATTAGCTAGGCACAAATACGAGCATTCTGGTATGTGTTTTTATTATTTTTAAAATGATTTGAATTTAAAATTTAATAATTTCATAAAGTTGCTCATTTAATAATATTTTTTTCTTTAATTTTTCAGGTCAAAGACCTCACAAGTGTGATGTGTGCAGCAAAGCTTTTAAACACAAACATCACCTAACGGAACACAAACGTCTCCACAGTGGAGAAAAACCGTTCCAGTGTAAAAAGTGTCTCAAACGGTTTTCACATTCAGGTTCTTATAGTCAACATATGAACCACCGATACAGTTACTGCAAGCCTTATAGAGAGTAGCAAGTTGATGTATTTCTTTTCTCTCCAAATGTTGTTAACCATGTGTGATAAGTTTGTTGGACGATACGGTACAGTGCCATGCAACTATATTAAAAAATAGAACTTTTGGACAGTTAATGACTTCCACATGGTAAATGGCAAACTTTTTATTGAGTTTTGTTTTATCTAATTCCATGCTGCTCACGCTTATTTGTGTTCAAGCCTTATGTTTTTTATTAAACTGAATATATGCAAATGAAACGTCAAAGTTACAGTACTATCTCCCACATATTCGATGGTGGGATTTTTTGAGAAGCCCAAAGAAACGTTCAACATAGCGCGCCTGGCGAAGTTTATGAAAGTGAGCACGCACAACGACCATTAATATGTCTTCCTGAATACTTGTTTCTTATGTTAAGTAGTAGAATTTCGTCAAGGATTTCTCATTGTTGTTTTCAAAGTGAATAGTGTAAAAAAAACGTTAGGACACTTTATAAACTTCTAAAAAAAAGAAAAGAAAACCTGGGACACAAGATTAAAGAAAAAATATTTTATCGCCTTGCTTCTTTTTTTACATGAAGAAAAATTACAAAAAAAAAAATAAATAAACGAGCAAAACAAGGATGGGATTGAAGTAGAAGATGAAAGACTTATTAGTGCCAATCACTTCAGAGTGACAAAAATTTGTGACCAAAGAAATTTGATTTGAACTTTTCGAATCGAAATCACTAAAAATTTGAAAACCAAAAAATAACAAAACGTTAAATGTGCCATATATAAAATTATAATGATAGATCTATAAAGTTCTTACGCATATATTTGTCCTGTACTTGTTCTTGAGATTATTACAATTATTATTAACAATTATATAAAATGTGGTATGTATATTCGATATACAGTATATACAAAAAAAGAATAGATTATTATATATTATAAAAAAGATATACTTACGGTAACACAAATCCAAAAAAAAAATTCGCGTTGAATGAAAATTTTGCAGGAAAAAAATGATATTAAACAAAATATAGTGGCCTTTTTTCCTCTTTATCTTTGTCTCTGTCTTTCCTTAAATATTTCCAAACTAAACTTATAAATTCTTCTCTTTGAAAACTTGTCCCAACTATTAAAAAGGTCCCGTCACAATCTATTAGATGCCATTTATAATTGACTTGTAGAAAAATATAACTTACTTAAAATGATTGTTACTAAACGTGTCTTAGTGGTAGTTTACATGTTAGATGTAATGTTCAAGTGAAACTAATTGTGCGTTTGTGCCATAAATTGATAATCTTAAAATGAACCTCCTGGATTTTTTGTAAACAACTTTTTTTCTTTATTCATTTCTTAAAAAGTTAAAAATACATTAACGAAGTACATTACATATTACACATGCTGGAAACTGAAAATATGCGTCTTGTTACAAAGGTCAATTAAGCATTGCTGGATAAAAATTAAAATGAAAAGAATTAAAAGTACGGTACTAATAATATACATTGTTAACGAAAGTCAGTTTGGGAGTACTCGTATTTGATTAATGATTATGTAAAGCATTCGGTTAACGATGGGTGCAATGCTCATTATTAAACACACTTTGGTGGTGTATGACATTATTTTGTAATACAGTATAAGCAGGTTTATTAGCCATATGTTGAACATTTAACACGATTAAAAAAGTTTTAGTGAATCTGATTTTGTTGATAAAGTTATATTCATTAAAATTGTTGTTTTGAAATCAAAACAGAAAAACTTGTGGTTTGAGGCCTTAACAAAAAATATATGAACATCTTTACTAGTGAACTTTAAGCAGTTTTAATCTTTCCCGGTTTACATTTGTATAACTAATTATTATAATAATTGTAACTATACTAACGAGGAACATGTTTGCGTATAGTAGTCTGTAGTTATTTCATTATTCTGAAGTCTAATCATGCAATTATAATGGTACCAATCAATTTTAATTTTTTTTGGCAAAATATATTTTAATAATTTCTTAAAAGCACGTTTCCACCATACTTTTTTAATTATTTGAAAACTGCAATCAATGGTTATATAAGCTTATAACATAATGCAATGTAATTAATTTTCTTGAGTGTGGAATTGTGCAGCTAAATGCTAGTCAAACCCTCCCCCTTATATTTTGCATAAAATATTCATACAAGCCAACCAAATGTTCATGTTTATTTTGCTATAGCCATAAAGATAATTGTATACATTTTTTGCTCGAATAACTTTATCCACATGTAACTTTCTCTTTCAATCCACTAATCCAGTCATTTTTCTTCCATTCTGTGTATAACTATTTCTCTTATTTAACTTAATCTCTATCCGTGTCACTTTTCTCCAATCATTTTTTTCTTCCAAAAATATCTTTGTCATCTTGTTAGCTTTATCTATTATAGTCTTTTAGTATGGACTTGGTCGGGATTTCAGAATGCTATTCTCTGTGAATGTTCTTCTTTGGTCTTAAAATATTACTATTGATGACTAATCATCGAGTGAATACAATAATAAAGCACTGGTTTTTTAATATGTTTTAATTGAGATATTTTAAATTAAAAACAGGTTTTTAATTTTTAAGTATTGTGGATTTGCAATTAGCTTTAATAATGTATTTGAAGCAACAAAAAAAGTTGTAAATGGGTTTCTTTTTTTCTTTTTGTTTTTCATGTGCAATTTTGCTGGTGTATACAAAATGCAAACATGTAATGAGTCGTTGCACATTTATTTTTAAGTAACAATTATATACATAACTCCTCCATTCTTTTCCAAGAAAATTTGGAGGAGGGAAAAAATCACAAGTGCTTCCAGAAATGCAAAAATACCACGAAAACAATTTAATGTTTACTGGAAATGGAAATTACTAGGTACACAAACATACACATATATGCATAAACTAATTAATTGATGTTGCAATTGGGGAAACTAAATATTTTTTCATGTTAAAGTGGATTAAGATGGAAGACGTTTGGAAAGAAAAATCTTATTTTTATTTGGTTGTGTAACGGTTTATGGAGTTGAGAAATATCCCGGTTGTGAAGTTTTATATTGCAATATTGGCTTTAATTTTCAAGCAGAGAACTTATTTTTAAATTTTTTTTATATCTAACTTAAAAGTAAGACATTTTTTAAATTGTAACGTATACGTCTCCCATTTCCAAATTCCAAACGTTTTCTTAACATAATCCACTTCTTTTGAAAGGTTCTTCCTGTTGTGGTTTATTCATTTTCTTATTAATGCTTATGTGCTTTTTGTCTATTGTACTAATGATGATTTGATGTGATTCAACAGTGCCAAAAACAAAACTAAAAAAATACTGAAGAAAACAATTTTTTATGGAGAAAGTCAACTACTTTCTCACAGCTGTGCGGACCAGTACATTTTCATTTTTTAGTCATATAAACGAGCCACTAGTACATTATACATATAGTTTGTAATAAACACAATACATTTATAAAACCAAAAAAAAATACCAAAGATTCTTTAAACTTCACGACTGCAAACTTCTAATGATTGAAGCTCAGGGTCAGCTTTAAATTTCCCCTTTCATTTTTTTTTTGGGACTTAAGTCAGGAAGTTCTTGTATGTTAAGGTTCTAACTACATAGTTGGGCAACTATAAAAGTTGTATAAAAAAACTGTTTTGTAAATTATGTAATATAAATGCAGTATATGGCAGGTAAATTTTGTGATTTTTTTTCATGTGACAAAACCCGAAACCAAACCGATTGTTCACAAATTATATTCAGGATCTTCTTAATGCTAAGCTAATGTAATTCTATAATATAATATTTTAATGTCCATGTGTAACTGTCATGGTTACTATGATTTTTTAATATTGGTTATAGAGTTATGTTATCTTACGAAAGATCCTTTAAATCTCTTCTATAAATCCCCATTACGAATTAAATTAACCAAAACAAACCCCTGTTTTGGTAGTAAAACAAACATTGGACCAGTTGAAATGTCTTCCAGTAAGAAAATAAACATTTAATTTTGATGCAGTTTTGTATCGGATACTCAAAACCTTACAGTTTAGACATAAATTGTCAGCTATACATTTTGTAAAATTTAATGACATTTGTTTTTATTACCGATTATGTCTTTCTATAGAGTTTACTGTTTAGCGTACATTATTTTCAATTTACGACTATTGAATCTAATTACTAATGTGAAAAAAAATCTGGAATAATCAAATGGATTTCTTATTATAATACAAGTATATTGTCTACCGTTTACGACGCAATCTTAAAACTCTTTTAAAACCATTTTATTTATTGTATCATTATTACTTACCAAAGCTAGATTCGATGTTTTCCTCCTCAGACTTCAACCATGTGTGTGTATTAACATCAGTTATTTAACTGTTTAATCACTGATAGCATGCAAAATTGAGATTCAGATGAAAAACACACATTACATATAATACTCACTTTTTTCCGTCAACATTACATTACTTGAGCGATTCCCAGAGATGATTTTTTTACGTGTTTGAAGGGAAAAAAATCTATGGTGGATATTGGATATTATGATTTAAAAAAAAAAATGCGGTTGTCAAATTGTTTATAAAACTTATAAATATATACATAATTACCAATATAATTCTATGTTTGTATATACATGATATAGGTAACGTTTTATTATCATTGTTATTTTGAGTTTATTTCATTTTTTGTATGACGGATTCGCAATTGTAACAGTTATGGTAAAAACAATTACATGTACAAATTGAATTGATAAAAAAAAATACTCAGATGCTTCTCGATGAGTCGTTAGTAATAATGCTGAATGTTTGCGTACATATAAATACTTACACATTTGTATGTATAATGATAATTGATTTTATTATATCTCATATAATAATGCCAAAATAAGTGAGTGAAAATTTTGTATTTTTTAAACTTTACATTCACCCTTGTATTCTAACCTGATAATTAAATATGATCACAAGTTCAATTGAAGTATTGCTTTTTCCGATATTTTATTGTTTCTGTCATTTTTCAGTTTTTTTATTTATTTTTCAGCAGAAAGAAAGCTTCAAGATTTTTAAAGATAATTAAAAAACAACTTCATGAAAGCTGTCCATCATAGAACTTCACTATGATATACCGTACGTGTGTATGATAGGTTAACAATTATAGAAAATTATTAAACGAACATTTCGCCATAATATATCTCCTTTTAAAACCTAGATATTTAAGAGTTTTTACATTTTCTTACATCTATAATCGTTTTTGGGGAAAAAAAAAGTCCTTTAAATGACGCCGGTTAAGAAACAGTAGTGTCTATGTCAGTTTAAAACGCGTTGCTAAGTGGTGAAACACGTGATCCGATTTTTATAGAATGTCAAAAAGTCTTTTACATGCTGGGGTTGTGGAATGCAAATGTTTATTTCACATGAATGTTTCTTAAATCTCTATGTTAATGTTTAGCAATTTGTTTAGTTTAGTTGATCGTATATGGATTTCGAGTTTGAAAGTGAAAATGATCTTAACGAGAAAATAAGTGATTTACATTTAAAATCACATCAATGAGTTACATAAGATACATCTGGCGAATTTGGCGACTTCGAAGAAAAGTATCGAAACTAGAACGAGAAAGACTTGATTCAATCAACCAGAAAGCGACATTTCGGCAACATTTCAGTGAATTTATTGACAAATTTAAGCCGTTATGGTGGAAGAGGTATCTACGAAGACGGTTAAGTGAAACTGCCATATATAAACACCAGACGAAACTTCCCATACTATTACAAATATTTAAGATACTTTCGTTGTTTATGACTGGACTTGTTTTATCACTGGGATTGTATTTCTTTGCTGTGCATTATCTATTAATTGACCAAAAGATATCTATTTATATTTGCAGCTCTTTAGCTGCATTGCTTTCGACTGGATTGGCTTTCTCAAAAAGATTAAGGTGCATTACATTTTTGGCAATACCACAAATATTTACAGGTAAGTAATTTGCATTTAATCTTGATCTTATTTTACGCAGTATGTCAATATTATTACTGTATGCTTTTTTATTTTTGCAAAAGGACAAGGCCGTGCCGTACTTTTAGCTTATGTGCTGATTTCAGCCAACAATGCGATATTAAATAATGCTATTAAAAATGTGGAAGCATATATTAACAGTACTATTTGTCTTCAAAACAAACTTGCTGATCTTTTACCACCACCAATAGCAAAGGAACTTAAAGTGATGCCGCTTAATGGTAAAGTTTGTTAAATTTTAACTTTTATGGCACTGAAATGTAAGTTTACGTAATGATTATAGGATCTGGAAGTGCTTTTGAGCAAAGAAAAGCAAGTTTAAAAGAGTCATGGAAAAAACTAAAGACAATCTTTTCGTCGTTGGACACTCTGTATAATCAAACGTGTTAGTTATTGTATTCGAGTAATTAATTATCGCTAGTAAACGTGACCAAGTCGATTCCATTTGAAATTGTGACACTAATGCTCTGTCATCTTACAATTGCATCTTAATCTCGACGTTAATTTATATTTTTATCTTTGGTTAAATTAGTAGCTTTTTATATTGATAAATTCACAAGAAAACCTCGAAACTCTATGATAGTCAATTAACCAAAGAAACAAATCTTCACCGTAATCAGTGAAATGTAATTTTGTTTCTGCCTTTATTGGCGAATCGTTAAGTTTGAATTGGCAAGGTTTTCTTGTGAAGCCAACGATATAAATTAATTATTAATTATTCTTGTTTGTCGTCTTTAGGGAGAGAATTACAACATAAATACACTTGGCTTAAAGATAAACAGTCGTTTTGCAGAAAAACTAAAAACATATTAGTGTTGTATGTCAGTGGTGTTATTAGTCACTTGTACAAACATTGGGTAGTACTTACGTTGGCTCACTGGTTACCACACATGCTGAGATCATCAGCTAAGTCAATCATTGATGTAATGTTTTTTTTATTATTATTCACTAATGAACAGCTATTGGATGTTTATTAATTCCTCTCTTTTTTTTCCATTTAATAGGAAAGTTTTGAAGCAATTTGTGACTTAGATGATGATGGTTTTGATTTGTTTAATTTACAGGGTCTATTGGGAATAAGTAATTTTATAGTAAATACTAAAATGTTAGTGCAGTATTACTTAGTGATTAACATGTAGGACTGGACAGCATCGTAACTTACATAAAACAACAAGTTAATTTAAATGTGACGTTTAAGCATCACTTTTCATACAATTTGTCTTCGTCGAAGTCAATGAGTGAAGTGAAAAGAGCCGTGTGGGAAGACGTTACAAAGAGTTTTGATATTCCCCACAAGATAATCAGCTATGCCAACATGGTGTTGAATGGATTTATGTTGCTCATATTTGTGAAGTAATTTTGATCAAGTTTGTAATAATTTCTTTTAAATTAATTTAACTACAATAGGTTAGTATATTCAGTAATGTTATTAATTGATATCTAGAGCCATAATTTATTATCGAAGATACTCAACATCGGCACACTATGATAACTACTACATTAGTAATGAAGTGACAGAGTTGGATTCTCGAAGAAAATTTCTTGGTCTTTCAACTATTCTTCCTTTAAGATGGAGAGAGCGTGGACGCTACATTAAAACCCGGTCTATAATATTAGTGGGGAAAGAAAGACGAAAGCTACTTTTTTCAGTTATTATGATTTTTGGTGCAACTCTTCATGTGGGATACTATATGTTGCTTGATTTTGCTCTCCATTGGATTGCTTCGTATTTAAAAACTTTTGAAGGGTTAGTTATAAACATGGAAGGTAATTTATTAGATTACAAATGTTTAGAAATGTTATAATTTTTACGTTGTTAAATTTTCTGATTTTGTTTAATGTATACAGAGCAGATGCTTCCCAAAATAATATTTAAAGGCGAAGGAATTTCAGGCCAATTTGTTCGTGAAGTCGTCGACATTTTTTCTACATTTTTCAATTATACCATTCCAAGAGTGGATTTGAGAGAATGCATACCAAGAACGACAGAGCCAGATTATGACAGTTATTATCGTATAGGTAAAAACTGACAATACTGTCATTTGACAGTACGATTGGTGAATTTGTTCATTTGTTTGCATAGGTGGTTTACTGCTTGGAGCTTTAATAATATCCATATTAGGATGTTGGGGACTCCGAATAAGGCACTTAATTGCTGCTCATTATAATCCAGACATGGAATTGTCCAGGGCGATTTGGCTACATAGGAAGATTACTGTGAAAAGATCACTGAGAAGATTAACTAGAAGTAGAAAGAGAAAGTTTTATTACTTTAAACATCCTTGGCGTATTTTCCCAATGCTTTTGGAATATTTATTGAAAACGTACAGCTCAAACCCATTTGATTTAAAAGCTAGCCTTCTTAATGTAGTGCTCTTGACGCTATAGCTTTCCACTGATACAAAAATTACTAGAATTTTGTGGATTCCGTCAGGAGTTTTGTTCAAACTGTGGAGATGTCATCAAAATTAAAGAAAGCAATTACAAGGCATGTAGAAACAGTGGCTGTTCAGGTAACATTAAAGATCTAATAATTAAAAACTGTCATTTTGTTCTCAATAACTGAATACTAAACATTAGGTTTTTATTGTTCAACTTGCATGGACGTGTTAAACAAATTGTGCATTGTATGTGGAAGACCTATTGAATATCAGTTAGATGATACCATAAACATCAATGAAGAACTGTAAGTAATATATTCTTTTTATATTTACTTTTTAAAGTAATTTGGGACGTAACAAAATTTTAGAGATTCAAGTGACGACGATTTTATTAATAATGAGCAATAAATTTTGTATAAACGTTTATATTTACAAGAATATTGTTGATAAGTATTAAAAAAAAACTTTTAAGTTAATTTGACGATAGTTTAAGTTGCTTGTTTAGTTTTGGAAGTTTGATTAGATTGTAAAAAATAGTTAATAGATGAGGGATGATGAACAATCGCCATCGGTTGAATAGGAGTGTCACTTAGTAGAGTTTGTTGGTGATGGAAATATGTTGGTTGAGGAGTTATGTATGGTTGGTAAATGGACGACGAAGTGGCCGATACAGACTGTGAGGCACCCGGCATTGGTGTTTCAATTCGTGGGTAATATATAGTGGGCGCCATGCTGTTAGATGCGGCTGACCACAACCCTTGCCGTTGAGCCATTTTCATTCGAGCAGTCATTTGCTTTTTCCATTTTGTCCTACAATAATTAATGATTTGAAAGGCTAAATAATGGTTTTAGCTTATTATATAATTTTAGACTAAAAAATCCAACCTTCGATTTTGAAACCAGGTTTTGATTTGAACTTCAGTTAAATTCAGGGTATGTGACAACTCCATTCTTTTGCTGACACTTAAATACTTGTCTAACTATAAAATGAACAAACAAAATAATTAGAAAATTACCCTTTTATTACTAATAGGCTGTATTAGCCAATAAGAAAACTGTTAAGTTGTTAAGAAACCTATCATGTGTGCTTTTGGGTGGCTTTTAAAAATTTATCATATAATAATGCATACTATAAACGTATAATAGTTAATTACCTTAAATTCAGATTCTAGTTTTTCTAATTGCTTAGAACTGTATGCCTGTCTTGGTTTTCGGTCAATTCCAGGTTTTCTTATTTTTCGCCCATTAGTTTTCCCGGATGCTTGAGATGCTGCTACAATCGAATAATTGTATACTGTTAATGACTACTATTTTAATTTGATTTAATGATTTGATAATATTTAATATTAAAGTTTATTATTTTTAATGTTACATTTTTTAAACAATAAGCTAATTTTACAGCGGATGAAATTTTCTATTGCATTTTTATCATTTCATTGATAATACGATTGGCAGTAACAAAATTACAGATAGAAATAAACCAATGATCACAGCGATTATTCAGGCATCGAAAATTATTTATTTTGATATAAATTTACCTTGTATTCCAATTAGTTGTGATTTACTATTAACCCAAGTGCAAGTCATAGTAGGTCCGGTAATAACTGGGTGAGATTGATGAATGGTATAATGGTGCATTGGCAATGAGTAATCACTGATTGTAGTTGAAACGTTGGTTGGCCTGTGGAATTGTGATGATGAGGTTTCAAATGAAAACACATGGTTAACACAATGCTTTTTATCATCCACATTTTCTCCAATTGCAAATGTTCCTGGAAGAATTGCTTGAGGTTTAACAAAGTTTAAACAATTGTTCACTCCTGAGCGATTGTTCCTTGGACTTGATCTCTCAATAGTTAAATCAGATTTAGTAGGCTGAAGAATACTGTCAATCGAAAATGTACGTTTGTTGTTACTGCATTCGTTCATTTTATTAGTTATATTAATCACTTTGGTCTATAATTGGATGTGCTCAATATGAAAGCAGCGAGCGTAATGTGTGAACACGTGTAACTTCATAAGGGAAAAATTGCATTCTAGTCGTTGGTATATTACGTCATTGGTTTACTCAGCCAATAGCACTTTATCTTTGTGGGGAATCGACCATTAACAACATTTCTTACAGATTTTTGTGGTATTTACGAAAATAATATAAGAGTGAATTATTTGATATGTTTAGCTGAAAATGTTATATTATTTTTCATAGTTGTTATTCTTGATTGAGTTAAGATAGGGTTTTTAAATTAATAATTACTTATATTATAACTTATTGAAATTTTGCTTGCACATAATATAAGGTACGATGCTTAAATTAATTGGAAACCACTGGTGACATTGAATTTATAGTTTGTCAAAATTATTGGCATTAAAAACGGTATTTCCAATGCAAACTGTCCAATTGTTCGGTGAAGTATTTGTTTTGGAATCGCATTTATAATGAAATAGCCTTGTAATTTCTTAAGTAATTTTATCTAATTTTACTCTTTAAATGAACATCCGTTGGGCGTTCAACTTGTTCTTTGTGTAACATTGTTTAACTTTTTAGTTATTTGCAATTGTCTCATTGGCAATACAGTACATTTAATTCATTATATTTTTGTAGATTTTCTTCAAACTTGCATTATTAATATTTTTTATCATTAGTTTGTGCTTGTTTTGATCTTTCCACGAGAAAATGGAGTTCGTAATGCTTTGCTATACCGATATACAAATCGATATTTTCAATTATGTTTCATATTAAAATGCTATCATTTTCTTTAATAGATCGTCGGGTAATTTGTAAATGTTTTGGGAATGAAATTTGCTTCAAATTGCCTTAGTAAATGCACATAATAATTGGTACTTTATACAATGTAAATGTTTGTCAGTTATTTCTATTACCTGGCTAAGTTAAGGCTGACTCTTTTGAAAATACAAAGAGCGGGTTAATTGTTAGGACATGAATGAGATTTTATTTATTTTTAATATGAAATTTAGTAGATGAATAGGCTTGAATATAACGTTTTTATTGCTGTATATTTGAGGGTGGATGTTTGGAAGCGGGTGGGGGTTGTTATTGAAATGGGTGAATTACAACCTGCAAATGTGTGGGGGGTTGTTAAGGTAGTGTATCTGAAAAGAGATTGAAGATGATTACATCCGTCATTAGATGCGCTGTTTAGATGTTACTGTTGTTGTTTGAGGAAGATGATTGACGATGAGAGAATGAAGTAAATGTTTGCGTGTGATCGTTTACACGCAAAAACCAAAACCTAAGTGGAGACCTAATAGAAGAATTAAAATGGCCACCATCGCATTCAGCATGGGAAATTGAGCACATGACACTTGGATTTTTTTTATATGTTTTTTCTTATTCTTTTCTGCTTATTCAATTGGTTGCTAGTTTTGGAAAATGCTAAATTATATACGTATATCGGGTGATTTTCTAAACTAGAACATTTTTTTCCAATGGCAATAAATTGTGTAGGCTAATTTCCATTGTAACTGAGAAGATATGATCTCGTTTCTTTATTGGCAATTATTTCTTCATGGCAAGAAATCAACGGGGTAAATTGCCATTGGAACTAATAAGATTTAGTTTCGTTTTTTATTGATTTGTTTTTCTAATAATAAGATAAAAACGGGAGGAAAAATAACATTGGAACCGATAAGATTTAGTTGCGCTTCTTTATTGGCACTTTTCACTTGAAAAGAAAAAGACTGGACAAATCGTTTTTGGAACTGATAGGAATTATTCTCGTATCTTTATTGGTACTATAAATTGTGAAATCAACCAACAAATTGTGTTCCAATTTAGAAATCAACCGGTGTGAGAGTTGATAGCAAAAAATTGTTATGGATTTCTATTAGCAACATATTCTAGTGTTTTTGTGTGAATACATATACAGTAGTACAATGTTATAGAAAGCATCAGTTGAGTTGTTTACATGTTCAATAACTTACATCTTAATATAATTTTTTTTTTTGAAATTCGATTGGCCTTGCTGTTTCACGATCATCCATTAGTACAAATTACCATAAAGACGTACAATTTACATGCAGTACATCTAATAAGGTTTTATTTGGGTCGGTAATTTGATTAACTTAAATTACATCGTAGCTGTAGTGCAGATGGAAAGATTAGTCATTAGAAAATGTCTTTCTGATAACAATAATTTTAAAGTCTTTAAAACGATGTCATTACAGTAGATTTTAAAATGCTATATTATAATTGAAAAAAAATTGTTATGCTAAAAAAGATGTACAACTTTGCATTAAATTGATTTCCTCAAAATTGCATTAGTAATAATATAAACATAATTTGTTTATAACTTAGAAACAGTTTATACCGTATAATTTTGTATTCAATTACAAAAGAAGCGATTTATTAAGGTTAAAGATAACTTAGGCTCTGTACCACGTTAATAATTATTTAAAAAAATTGTTTTTGAGCGTTTTATGATGTTAGAAGCTTTTACTCGTAATTTTCTTGAGAAAATAATGCATTTAATTATTATTAATGCAAGTAACTGCACTATAGTTTTTAGTATTTTTACAGTGGCAGATAATTAATTGTATTTCAGGATAATATATTAGACATTTTAGAAGTTTTAGCTCAGCATGTACAGCAGTTTGTTATAAGGCAGTTTTGCACATTTAAATTTAGTCATTTTGTTATTAAATTGAAATCAATTCAAACTTTAAATGACTTTTAATTGCATTAATTACAATTAGCTTTTGTACTTTTACATGATTGCAACAATAGCAATATAAAGATTAATCAAACTTTATATTATTTTTGGACGCAAGACTAAACTTTTATGAGTGGTTTTAATGTGTTATGATGAAATGAAAGTAGATATATGTTTACTGCATTTGGTTAATCATTTATTTTGTTGATGATGCGAGAAAAGAGCTGGTGAAAATGGCTATAGAGTTGCAGGTGTTTTTGACACGCGTTCATGTAATTTACAACTACTCCACCACGCACTTAATTCGATTTTATCATATACGGTGTCAGCAGATATTGTAGAGATGAATGTTAATAGCGGTTGGGCTTCCACATTTACAAAGGAAGACTATTTTCTACAGCACATCGACAGTATAAAACTGTTTTTCTTATCTATAATATCTGCGTTCTGACTTGACTCAAATAGGATATTAATAATATTATACCGCATAGTCGGTTATTCATTTGGTATTGTACTTGAAACAAGAGGTGGTCTAAAATGAGATCTAATATGCTAAATTGCATTATTAGTGAGCATATTAGTCATAAATTTAATACTGCATTCAGTGCTGTATTCATTGAAATTTATAATGGCATTTAAATTTAATTTTAAACTTTACAGTATGTTCATTTTTTAAATATGATGGGATTTGTTTTAAAATTTACTTTTGAATAAAAAAAATTAATTTCGAAAACAAAAATGCTTTAAACATGGTTACTGTATTTTGGAATTCTAACAAGATGTTAATGTAATTGATATCTTCATTTTCTTACATTTATTTTTCTTCATTTCGTGCAGCAATGAAACGAAAAAATGGTCAATAATTAACATACTTTATGTGGTTTTTAATGACTGGATGTGAATTTTAAATTTTCAATGTAAAATTACATAGAATACGATTAATAAAGATCCTAAAGGAATTACTGAAGTATAAAAAAGCAGAAAAAAAAAGTTTTGACAAAAAATTGCTTCAAAACAGTATGTTAAATAGTGGGATGCGTTTTTTAAAGGTTTAAAATGATTTATAATAATGTAAAATAACGTCAGATAACCGTTGGTGAAAACATATTAGCTCTCAGTTTAAAAATAATAAAATTACAACTTACAAAAGATAATTTTTGCGAAAAATTTCTTTAAACGCTTTTAACGTCTAGTGACGCGTCCCAGATGTTGAGAATAGAGTGAGGACTCTTTACATTCGATTTACGCAAGCGCAGTTGAGTATTATCTTTCATGATAAATTTGAAGGAATCAAATTTTACATTTGAATGAACTACTAAAATAGGAAGTTTGAACTTTATGTAATTGATTGAACCATTTATGCTGAGTCGTCCAATACGGTAAATGTTTATCATTTGTTTAAGCACTGAATATATTATTAATGCAATTTCTGTTCACAGCTTTGGAAGTTTTTTGAAGAATACAAGGCATAGCATTTTTTTTTCTGACTTTGCTAGACAAATGGCTGATGACACTTGTTCATCAAATGCCAAACGTCGAAAAATAACTAATCATATTAAAATAGAGAATGATGTAGAGGAAACTAAAGAAACTATTGAGAGCAATCCTAGTGAGTATTCACCAGGTGGATGGGAGCAGATATGGCATAACATTGTAGAAATGAGAATTGAAAGGAATGCACCTGTAGACAAAATGGGAGCCGAGGTTTACTTGAATCCATCACTGCCAATACAAGTAAAATATCTTTCTTAGTGGTTAATTGATATGCATCACATTGAATTGTTACTATTAAGGTAGCAAGATTTCATGTATTAGTTGCTCTGTTACTGTCAAGTCAAACGAGAGACGAAGTAACACATTCAGCTATGCAAAAACTGATAGCGCACGGGCTTACTTTAGAAAACATTTTGAAGTCTAGTTTAACCGATCTGGAAAACTTAATATATCCAGTGGGATTTTGGAAGGTATAGAAAAACTTTTGCATAATTAACTATATTATTTTAATACCAATTTTTGCAGAAAAAAGCAAAGTATTTGAAGGGTACTGCTGAAATGTTGGTGAATGAATTCAGAGGTGATGTTCCCAATGATCTAGAGAACCTGTGTATGCTTCCAGGAATTGGACCCAAAATGGCATTCTTGTGCATGGCGATTGCTTGGAATCAGAACGTTGGCATTGGTGAGATTTACATTAAATTTGGCCATTTAAAACAGCGAAATATTATAACTAAATCTTTCTGTTAGGGGTTGATACTCACGTTCATAGGATTTCTAACAGGCTAAAATGGGTTAATAATACGAAAACTCCAGAAGAAACACGCAAGCAGTTGCAGGAATGGTTGCCAAGGTGTGTGACCAAACATAACCATTAACCATCGTTTTTATGGATTACATAATATTTCAATCCATTTATTATCTTGACACGCTGAATTACTACATACGATATTACTGACGAATATATTAAGGCTAATTCTTATAAAAGGATTACATAAGTTGCATTTTATTAGCTACATAATTTACCATATTAAACATAACTATAAACAACTTATAATCGGTTAAGTTAAGAATGCAATTATTATAGTTACACATAATGAAGAAAGTGTTTAGAGATTAATTATTATTTAAAGAATATCATTTGCTTTATTCTAGTTTTATGAAGTTTTAATTTAAATATTTTTTTCTATAGTGAACGTTGGAAAGAAGTTAATTTACTTTTAGTTGGATTTGGTCAACAAATTTGTCTCCCTGTAAATCCTAAATGCGCTTTGTGTTTAAATAATAAGTTGTGCCCGTCTGCTTTTAAAAAGTAATTTAATTTTTTTTATTTTATAAAAATATGTTTTAATGGAATTTTTGCTAGCGATAACTTTTAAAAAATAAATGGTTACCAGTATTTTATTTTTTATCAAAAACTAATTATTTTATCATTGAAACTGTGTAATTTTATGTTGTTAGCTATAATTTTCATTTGACTCATCGAACATGATTAGAATATATAGTAGTTTCAACTATTGTACACATTATTGTATTTATTGATGCGTAAAGAAAAATACGCACTGAAATTGAATACAATGTCATGATAAATAATTACAATGGCATTTTAGATGAACTTTGCTTGGCTTGAATAATAATCCAAATGAAACCATTGCGATAGTTAAGTATCTTAGCTATAGTTTAAGGTTCAAAAGTTGACTTAGTTTTTGACTTTAAACAGCAGCATTGAGCTACAGTAATTATTAAATTTTAAAATCTGTACTAAAAGCCGCTGTACATTAATTTATTTATTGTGTAATGTTAAATGGCATTTAACAATATTAAAAGAAAATCCAATCTTAACGATTATTTCTGACTCGATCGATCGATTTATCAACTGCTATCGATTCGGTGTGTAATTCGTCGCCATCATCATTCCACAAGGAAGTGTCGTGAAGTCAAATGTCAAGGAATGTTTGATTTTTGAAGGTAACTGTAATCTTGAAGTAAATAGAAATTGTTTTCGATGTAATTGGCAGCATTAGTCAATTTATACACTGTATTTTTATAAAAATAGCACGTACTATATTAAGTCCATGGCTGTCACGATATCGTAAACCGAAGGAATCGAAAACCTTCACTGTGATCATGCTTAATTCTGCAGTATTTCAGGATTATAAAACTTAACCTGTTGGCTGTAAGAATTTCCTTTAAAGAGAAAAATTAACATTATACTTGAGGTAACGAAAATACATTTAAAATGCATGTAAATGAGATGACTAATTATTATAAATATTATGTTATTTGGTGATAATAGGTGACAGTTAGACTACGTGTCTCATGGCTGCTGCGAGCAGTTTAATTGTTCCTGTTGTTCTTTGGGGAAAACAGGCACCATCACATTGTATTTCAAGCGTTTATTTAGCTAGAGATCAACGAATACTTGCTACTGGCTGCAACGATGGTCAAATATGTATTTGGGACGTAAACGAGGGTTTAACGGTAAAAGTTAAATTGACAACAATATCAGCTGTTCAATATCAAAGTGGATTAATCACAATTTTCACACATGTAATTATATATAGTTCTTGCATATCTTTCTAATGCAAAAAAGCATTTGGTCCCTCACTGGCGCTAATAAAAATTCAATTTGATTCGGCATAATTTATCACTTTAACATTACCTCAAGATATCTGAAAGTCACTTTTGAAGAACTTAATCCACTTTGATAATAAACTGCTTGTATATAGACAATTTATTTGTATTACAATATTTAAATTGATCATCATAGATTATTCCCCGTTGTTTACTGTTTGGTCATACAGCAACTGTTACTTGTTTAGCTCGTGGGTCGAGTGCTAGCGAAGGCTCGTACTTGGTTAGCTCTTCTGAGAGTGGGTACGTATTTATGCATATTATAGGATATTGTTTGACGTTTTTAAAGCTAAGCAATAATAATACAGTAGCTAATTTAATCTATAACAGGGAGATGTGTGTTTGGGATTTAAGTGATGGAAGATG
The DNA here is from genome assembly GCA_013389785.1 of Helicorthomorpha holstii. NCBI lineage: Eukaryota > Metazoa > Arthropoda > Diplopoda > Polydesmida > Paradoxosomatidae > Helicorthomorpha > Helicorthomorpha holstii. The sequence goes on along the minus strand of JAAFCF010005748.1, from coordinate 11,123,845 downwards.
CATGGAAAGTATAAAAATGGATTACATTCACACACACATTCACGTAAGTGAGAGGAGTAGTGGTATAACTTGCATTTAAATGAACATGATTTTAATTTCTAGTCGTACGTGTTTTCTGGAGCTTCTGAAGTACGTTTGGTTTGCGATGGTTTCTATTCCGAAATTCTTGTTATGGACGCTTTCAGTTTGGAAATTGTGTATACGTTGTCTTCTCGTGTCAATCCAGATTGGATTAGTGCGATGCACATCTTAAGACCAACCAAAAGTCAAGGTTAAAATAATGATTTTTTTCGATACTGACATGACATCTAATGTTTAATACTTTTTTTTTTAAAAAAAACTAATAGATGACAAAGTGGTAGCTCTTACTGTGTCGGGGACAATTAAAGTCTGGTCTGTCAATGGAAACATCGCTAAAGTATTAATTTTTTTTTAGAAAGATGAATTTTAATTGTGTAATGTGGAAGTACTATATTCAATATACATTATAGGGCACTCAAGTGTTTGAGCAGGAATCAAAGCCAATTCGTTGCTTGAAAGCGTTGACATTGACGACCTGCATTTACAATCAACGAACTGTGTTAATTGTTTGTGCAAATTATTGGCAGGTTGGATCAAGAATATATCGTGTTTAGTTGTTATCGAGAAATTGATTACATTATGATTTTGTTTGGTAGGTATTTGATGGCGAAGATTTTGGTCTTTTGTGTTCAATGAATAACCGACCATCCGAACGCTGGGTTGGTGGTGATTTCGTTGCCGTTGACAGAGTTCTTGTATGGAGTGATCTTGGCAAAGGCTATCTTTACAGACTGCCATCAAAGCAAGTATTTTTATATTAGTCTTTCTTTAAAAATTTTATTATCTATTGGTCACCCTTGGTCTAACAACAATTTCTATGAGTGGTCTATTCCGTATTCTTGTACAGTATATAAATAATCAAATTCAGTTTTCTTTTATGGTTTGTTTTCACAAATGTTATGTTTTTTGTTTCAACAGTGATCAGAGAGGATTGACGTCTAGGTCAGTATATGGGAGTGTTGTCAATGGTATCTTTTCTTTAAAATTTCAGGCTGTCTTTCTTCACTTTCTCTTAACTTGGTGCCGGGTTATTTTCTGTTTTGATGCATGTAACTAAATCATGTACAAATATTTTCTTTATTATGTCTGTACAATGCTTGGGTTGATAGTAACGTTGGTGGTGGAGTTTGTGTGATGATGAGCCATGTATATTATTTAAATTTACTATATTTAAATGTTTGCAAAGTAATATTGATGCATTTCATATTGCAATTAGTTACATCTTAAGGGCTTAAGTATTTAAGTAATGTCTTGTTAAGTAAGAGTATTACATTTTTTAATTGCAGTTGCGTAGTTGAAAGCAAAGATTTTCATAGTAAAACTTCGGAGACGCCATTCTGTTATTTCGTGTTGACAGTTCAGCAGGAAAAGGTATTCTATCTAAATAGTTGTATATTTTTTATATATTTATTTATTTTATAGTTACTGGCGTGTCCTCCAGCAATGACATTTTCACTAAGTACGCGAGGACACTTTCAAAAACTTCTTTTAAGAGGCGATTGTGAAGGTAAAGTCTCTATTTGGACTATACCAGAGGCTACTGATAAGTACTTAAGTCAGCTTTTACAAGAGTTTCATGACAAACCGCAAGGTAATTGCTTTTTTATTTGTTTTGTGAAGCCGATTTTTGCTAACATTATAATTTAAATAGATATGTTACCAGTTACAACGTATAGCATGCAGCAGGCATGGAAAGAAATGAATCCACCACCGCCTGGTATTCTTGGTCATTTGGTAATAAAGATTCAGAACATATTACCTAACAATATTTCTTATAATGTAATATTATGTTTATTGAACAGGATAATCCTGATGGGTTAAGTCCAAAGTTGACTGCTAGCATTTATTTACCACTTCAGGGAACACTTGTCTGTGGACGTGATGATGGAAGTATAATTATTGTGTCGGCTACTCAGACAGTTATGCTTCAGTTACTTTATGGCAGACATCAACAGTATGATGGTAGGAAAGGAGATTTTAAATTTTATTTTACAAACGGATTAAATTTTCTTGATTATTTAGATTGGCCACCACATCAGGTTTTGCTGGGTCATCATGGGGCTGTTACTGGTTTACTGTATCCTCACCACGTAAACAGTCGTTATGACATTGCGTATTTGGTGTCTGGAGGTGTGGATTTTTCAGTTTGTCTATGGGATATTTACTCTGGGTCTTTATTACATACATTTTGCGTTCATGCTGGAGAAATAACTCAACTTCTTGTTCCACCTAATAACTGTAGTGTAAGTTATAAGCGAATTATTGTATATTTTGTTCATAAGTGTATTAATTTAATTAATATTTTGTAAAGGCAAGAGTTTTACAGTGTATATGTTCAGTTGCAAGCGACTACTCAGTAGCCCTTTTGGGACTTAAAGATCGGCGATGTTTCATGTTGGCAAGTCGTCATTTGTTTCCTGTGCATGTTATAAAATGGCGACCTCTGGACGACTTTATGGTTGTTGGTTGTGTTGACGGAACTGTTTACATTTGGCAAATGGAGACAGGTTATTGCCAACATTTAACGTTTTCATTAAGCATCGGCGCGTAACTAGTATTAAATGAGTTTAATATTCTTGCAGGACATTTGGATCGAGTAGTTCATGGTTTGGTGGCAGAAGAAGTCTTGAGTGCTTGTGATGAACATGTAGCTAACGCCAATGCAAGGGACGCAATGGCTAATCCAGCTATTCATTTCTTTCGTGGTTTGAAAAATCGCAATATGGCTGCAATTCGACATGCAGCTGCGCGCGGTTTGCATCATTTAGCGCAATCCCACCAAACTACTGCTTCTGATGGAGTCGAAGCTCAAAAAAGTCATTCTAGTCCTCTCTTGATTCAGGGACTGAAAACCAATCCAAAGGATTACGATAGTCATGTATTGTTTTTTGATATTGAGGCACTTATTGGTAAGTTACTTCACTTGATAAACATTTTAAATTTAACGCTGTATTTTATTTGTTTAGTTCAATTATTGACGGAGGAATACTCAACAATGAGTCCTAGTGCATTAGAAGCTCAAGGTCTCATTAGTCAATCAGAATTTCACAAAGTCAGTAGTCACACTCAAAACAGTTCTCCAGATACCCAAAGAAAACTAGCTAGTAAGATAAAAAAAACCATTTATTGGTTAGACATTGCGATTACTATTAATAATTTTATGATATAGATCTCTTGTCAAAAGTCAGAGATACTGCCGAAAATATGGGTCAGAAGATTCAAGCTACAGCTGAAAGTGTTGGTATTAAGCCTGCATCTGCAGAAGGTAGTCAACCTAGACGTGGAGTTGGTCTTCCACCCGTTGATGGAAAGGGGGGTCGCAGACCAAATACTGTGAGCATGGTTGAAACCAATCTCACTATGGAAATTGCGCAGCTACTATTATCATTTCTGCATGTATGGGGTTTGGATCTTGAATTGGACGAAGTTTGTGAAAATAAATTAGGACTGCTAAGACCAATGTGTCCGATTTCTTTTGGCCTGTTGTCTAGAGGAGGTACATTTTTTGTGTTATTTTAGACTTAAAAATTTTAATGTAACCAATAATACGATAAATTGAAATATAGGCTATATGTCACTTTTATTGCCTTTTTGGCAACATAAAAGCAGCGATCTTCCATTATCCAAGGACATTCCACAAACGCTGTAGGTCAAAAATATTGCATTAAAATACTTTATTTTGGTATTATAATGTATAATCTCTATTTTAGTATTAAGGGAGTCACTGGAAATCGAGTTAAATTTGACAAAACTATACCAAAGGAGTTAGTTGCATTGCAACAGAAAACGTTAGCTTTTATCAGTCGAGGTCATTGGGAGATCTCATCTGCTCTCACGACTCATCACTTACTTGCTATTATTTCCATAGCAAACACACTTATGTCTATGAACAGTGCAACATTTATTTCTGAACAGGAACGACGGCGTAAACTTATGAGGTATCATGGTCTATTAAAATCACTTAATTTAAATATTGTAAAACTATTGAATCGTAATTTGCCATAGACGACTAAGCCGTATGGATAGCAAATTGAAACTTCCAGATGTTAACCAAGAACAAAGTGGAAAAGAAGATGATTCTTCGGACATTGCGCAATCGCGACAAGCGCAAATTAAACAAGGCTGGAGTCTTTTGGCTGCTTTACATTGTGTTCTTCTTCCTGATAGAATCAATACGACTTCGTACAAACATCCAAGAGTCGAGATGTTAGTTAGAAGATGGCAGGATAGATGTCTTGAAGTAATATCTTTTAACTTGAATGTCGGACCGTTTTAAACATCATACGATAAAATTAAATTAGGTTCGCGAAGCTGCTCAAGCCCTATTATTAGCAGAATTAAGACGTATGGGAACTGCTGGTCGTAAAGCTTTAGTGGAAGAGTGGTCACCGTTTCTTCCAAATGGTTTTGAACCGTTTAGTGGCACTGGAGGAGTAACTAGTGGGGCTACCACTCCTGATATCAAACATATATCATCTGCGCCAGGTACTAAAACAGATGAAGGACAGGAAATCGATGAAGAAGAAGATGACGATAGTGTCCAAGAAGGTTTATATACATTTAGTCAAGATTATTTGCAAATTATAAATTTAAATGTAATTGGTAAATTTGGCAGATCTTGCTAATAGGCGAACCGCTAGTGCAGTCGAAGCAAAACGAAAACAGGCGACAGCTATTGTTCTATTGGGTGTTATTGGAGCTGAATTTGGCCAAGATATTGAACCTAATCGACGAAAGAGCAGCGATGAGCAGGCTCGAAAAAGTATAGTGGAGGGTTTTGGTTTGGCCAATTACAGTTTAGCAAGGCACACGAGTAAGTATTCCTTACGTTCATTTTGGAGATCACTGACGAGTTAATTAAAAAAATAAACGAGATTTAACCATCATAAATTTATAACTATACAATACTTATGAGTTTACATATCAAATTGGCTATAGTACGCTTTATATTTCATATGTTATATTTTTATTTCCAAACAAATTATTACGTTTGGATGTATACGGTAACACGATAAAACATTTACAGTATTGCAAATTAATAATGGAACTTTATTGCCATTAATATTTTCTGTGAAGGCACTTTGCGCTCTGATTTTTTTCTGTGATAATATTATTCGGTATTATTAATGAAATAAATATTAAATATCTGTGATATAATTCCAGAGGATCCCTGACTTTTTTAATTATCAACCTTTCAGCGATTGTTGTATAACAAGATTGTTGTGTTAAACACTGGTAATGCTTGTAGCACTCGTATATCACTTTACACTTTAAACTTTTAATTAAATTACATTTTTAAAAATGCACTTTAAACGCAGTTTTACATTTTGATAATTTTTTGCCATTTTGTTAAAATTTTGATTTGCGTACTATATCCTGCTTCTTATTCTATGATTTTAATTCTTTTCGTTATTGTAATATCAAGTTTTCAACAATATTTACTACTCTAATTTATTTATCATTTTATTGAATAGGTAAAGCTTTAGCTTACTTATTACTGGCGGGCGCTGGTCCAAAAGCCCAATCAAATCAACAACAACAACAATCCCACACACCTCTTCGACGAGCTGCCATCGATCTCATTGGCCGTGGATTTACAGTATGGGAACCATATGTTGATGTTTCAAAAATTCTTTTGGGGCTTTTAGAACTATGTTGTGAATCTGATAAACTTATTCCAAGGTAAAATAATAGATAAGCAGTTTTCTTCCTAATTTAGAAGTAATTGTCTTTATGAAATAGCATGTCCTATGGACTTCCATTGTCACCAAGCGCGGATTCTTGTAGAACTGCGAGGCATTCACTTTCACTTATTGCTACAGCTAGACCACCTGCTTTTATAACAACTATGGCCAAAGAAGTTGCAAGGTATAACAACCTAGCACAAAATGCTCAGTCGTTGAACATGAATGTTGTAAACTCGGTGCTGAATCGAGCCAAGCCAGAGATATTACGAATTGTTGAATTACTAATTGATAAAATGCAGTCAGATGTTGCAGACTTAATTGTCGAGGTATTAGTCACGATTTTTATGTAATCGATGTGTATTCATTACAAGTTCTTGATTTAGGTAACAGATATCGTCTTGCATTGTTTGGATCATAATATTGTTAAAAGTAAAGGTTTGTCTGATACATTTCCAGCAATTTGCAGGTAAACAGTACTAAATTTTAGCGTTTTATATTTAAAGTTAAACCATTTTATATTTTGTTTTAAGATACAACGTTGTCACTTACTGTAGTCAGACTAGAAGAATTGCTGTTGGAGCTCGTAATGGCACCTTAGCTATTTATGAGTTGCGACCATCCAAATGTCAGGTATACCAGTGTCGTTTATTATACTGTAATTATTTTATTATTTACCATTTGAACATGTCAGCTGATCCAAGCTCATGCTACATCGGTAACGGCGTGTTCATTTTCTCCTGATGGAAAATTTCTGGCCTCTTTTTCTTGTGGGGAAAACAAACTGTGCTTTTGGCAGGTGATTATACTTTTTAACCAAAAGACTTATCAACAGTTAAAAAGGAATTTGTTTGGGATTCATTTATTTGGATTCCAGACCGCCACTGGCTTGTTTGGACTGGGAAATTCACAAATACGTCTATTCCGGACTTATTTGACGAAACCATTGTCTGAAGCGATCAAATCTAATTCTTTGAAAATGGCTCGTTTGGTGTGGATAGCGAACAAAACAGTTGCTTTAATGCTGTCAGACGGGTCAGAGGTCCGATATTCAGTGTGAATTGTTCATACAACGAAAAGTAAACTTAAGGTAAAAATATTTCTTTCATTCTCGTTACTCTCGTGCTGTTAAAATCTATATAGTATATATTATGTAAAATATTCATCTAGATACTGTATATGGTATTTTCATGTGTTGTGCCATCAGCGTTTTTATTTGTATTATGTTTGAAAGCTAATGATCCCATATCGACTTTATTTATGATGCCAATGAATGTTTATATTGAGTTATATGAGAGCACCAGTATTAAGTATTTTAAATTATATCTTGAAATTATATCAAATTATAATACAGATATGTATAGTAAATGTCACTTTTATCACTATACAATAGAACTTCATATCTTAACTAAAATTGAAAGTCCCAGAAAGCAGCGATTTTGCTGAAATTAAAAGCATAATTCCGAAGTAAAAATCTCAAGAGTTGTAATGGAAGTTTTTTATGGTTTGCAATTGTATTAGTTGCCACAAAAACAATGTATTCAATACATTAATTTTTGTTCTAGAACTTAAAAATTTAGTTCCACAATTCTGAAAATATACAGCACTAAAGTACGTTAAACAATAATGTTTTAGTCTGGGTGAACTTTTTTCTAACAATGTCAATTTAGTACTTTTCCTAGAATAATTTAGGATTTTAGATAATCAAGTAACTCCTACAAACTTGCCATTTATTATTATAGCCGACAGTAATATTTTCCCGTCATAATGGTTAAAATTAATTTCACGTGCAGTCTTCTCTTACAGTGTACAGTACAATGAAAATCAACTAAATATTTACTGGTTACAATAATAATTGCCAGTTCAATATTGCATTTAATTTAGATTAACCACGTTAGAAAACTTCCGATCGTTAATTTGTATACGGTAGATTGATAACCTATGAAGAAAAATCCAATTTAAGTTGCCTTTTTACCTCTTAAAATTTAAATACTGTAGCTTAACCGATACGAAAACTTTGACAGAGTTTACAAATTTTTAAAGTCCGTTGATTTTATTGTTAGTGTGAAATTATTTTCCGAAGTAGCCGTTTAAATTTGAACAAATGATGCAATGAAAACAAAAAAAAATTACTTTATATACTAGTAAAGCGTTCACGATTTGTTCTCCACCAAGACTCCTTGAGTTTGTTTACTTTGAGAATCCGACGATTTTGCTACATTTTCCTCTTGGCCGCGGAATCGAATATTGTGTTTTTTGCGGAACTCATTTATATCTTGACCTTTTGAAGCTATTTGCTGATTTAAAGTAGCGATAAATTTTCCTAACTGAACGAGTTTAGACGTTAATTCAAATACAAAATTAAAACCTTCAAATTCAAACCTGCTCTTGGTTAGTTGTAAGCGCTGGAAGAATATCCTTAACGGTACGTTCTACCAAGACACCTCCAATCATTCTATAGCATTTTCGATCATCATCAACTTGCTTCAAAGTTTCTATTACTAAACTAAATCATGAAATATAATTAATACAGTAGTTACATTACTCACAATAGCAATGTGATCATGGATGACATGCATGCGGCACTCTTATACAACTTACTTGTGTTCGTTAAGTTCCATTTCTAATTCGGCTGCCTTTCCTACAAGAGCCCTTTGCTCTTGCCTTAATTGATTGAAACCAGATATTATTTGTTCTTGGGTCAAACCCTTTTGCTTTGTGCTTTTAGTCGCATTTCCACTTTTTTGACTGCTTTCAGAAGCCATTTTTGTTTTAACTCAGATCACGGAAATGACGAAGTTCACGGAAGTTATACAGTAACTGGAAAGCACGCCAGTCAATGATGTTAAAAACCAAATTACAGTACTGTAATAACAGTTTTAAACATTTTATTTATTTAGTAAAATTGTAAAATGAAAAAGATTATTAAACGTTTGCTTAATTAATAACTGTTACACTACAGTATTATGAATAATATTGTTGGATATAATTACGGTACTTTATCACACAAAGTGACTTGCAACACTGTGTTACTGTACAAGGACGAGCCTTAGGTTGAACATCATTGATGGCCATGCCCTTCAACCTTGTACTACTCAATGCTTTCGTTAATTTGGGAAATCGCGTGCATAACTGCTAATGTCATCACATTAAATCGCTTTAATTATTATGCAGATAAGTGTAATAACGTAATGTAGGTAATATTAGTGGCATTACGTAGTGTTTTTGCTAATAAACGTGTTGAAAGCGCGTTTTGCAATGTTACAGTTAATCACTTGATAGATGATACTTTCTGGATTAAACAGCTGTTGATGACGTCATTATCTGCATTTGCGTCATGCAAGCGGGACGAAGAGTGACTACACGTTGTGATTGGCTACGACCCACAAATAAGGAGGTCATGCTTTCGTAAGTTTGCCTTGTGACATCCATATAAAAGCAATATAATAATATAAATGAAAAATTTATTGCCATTTAAACAAATTATAAAATGATTTGCTTACAGGAATTAAATTATTGCAATGCATAGAGAGATTTTAGAATGATAATTAATATTAAAAAATTTTAAAGTTTTGAAAGCTAATAATATAGCATTTTACGTAACATGACGCATTAACGCTGTTGCTAAGCGAAATTTATAGTGGTGATTTCATTTAAGTTTATTAACATCGTGTTGCTCTAACCCTTTAGGGTCGCTTACTTATTTTCAAATTTGCACTATAAACGTATTATAAAGTTAAAAATATGTTATTGATTGAAAGCTGACAAATGTCATTTAACATCATTTAGCTAATTGTTTATCAGTCCAGTTAGCCCAGTTTATTTTTATTTACACTGATTTTTAGTATGGCAAATTATAATTTAATATTTTCTTTCAAAGCATTATATTATTCGTATTATAGCCTGGATATATTCTAAACCAATTTATTTACTGTATTGAAATAATTGTTCAGATTTAAATAACTGAATTTAAATTTTTGGTAGACTTTTGTTAGTGCTTAATCTTCAAAATATTTAATGAATATTAGGATTTTTCACATTTTTTATATTGCTAGGCATATTTTGCATATTCATGCGAATTTGTCATATAGTTATAACTTCTTAAGTTCTGAAAGCATTGACAATTATTTTTATTAATTTTCAATTTTATTTTCATGATGTTTATTGTATTCTTATATTATTATTCGTAATTTTAAATCCGTGAAACTTCAATTCAGTCAATTTTGATTTCGTTGCAGTATTTTGCCAGACGCGAGCCTCAAGGTTGAGCCTCACAGTTATGCATCATTTGCTCACAGTCTTCCATGTGATAGCACCATCTGGTGAGCTGCACATGCGCCGTTAAAGTCGTAATAGTGGAGGACTTTGAGTGAGTAAATTTTGTTTATTCAGCCAACTGAATTTGTTCGTGATGGATCGATGTGGTTCTTCTCGTCATTTAAATCATTTTTATTTGATCAAATATCACCAGATGTTTTCAATCGTTTCTGATATAAGAAATAGTCACAAAGAGGACTTTCTCTAGCAGCAATTTAGCGTTGAAAGTTTCGTAAGCCAATTCAACGTGTGTATGTGTGTCTATCTGAAGAAGTGAAAGGGGAGACTAGAAGGCAAAAATCACTAGGAAAAATTGCCCTACAGTTGAAAAACAGGATGAAACCAGAACAAGGTAAGCGCAGAAAAAAATCTTAAAAAATGACTTTATTTACGTTATAATTATAAAGACGGCGTAAATAAAAAATTTCGATTTAAATATGTTGACACCTTCGGCATAATGCTATTACGTAAACAGTCGATCGCGAGAAACGAGTCACTCGTTTAACAGCACGACCGTCGATCACTCGTATACTTAAACTTAAAAAAAATGTGCAATTATAAATCACTTTAACAAATTATTAGGAAGACAATATAAGAGGTATTTAAATGACAGTATCTTGAAACCGTTAATTAATATTGCCATGATTGAATTACTTTTTAATTGTCAGGTTTCTGCGTTCCTTTTATCTTTATTTTTTTTTATCATTAATGTTGTACGGTACAGTATAATTTTTCAATTTCAAGTTTTAACAATGAAATTGTTTGGAATTGATGTAGCATAGAATTTACCATCTGAAATTTTGTTTACGAAAGCATACTTATTGTATTACGATGCATAACGTTGCATTCATTGGGTTTTTAATGTTAAAACAATATGTTTAACCAGAATCTATTGACGAGTTTGAAGCAAGTTAATTACTATACAGTATATGCTTGTGTAGTAGCTTAGAATTAATCAATGTATGCTTCAAAACTAAGTAGAACACTTTACATTGGTTACAGTCATCGCGTATATAAATTTGATCTCAATTTTGTAATTTAATTATAATTGTTATACCATCTTTATACAATAGTTTGTAGTGTGTGCAGCTAAATTGCATTGTATTTTTCTATAAAGCTCTATTTATAATTTTTTTATGTTCAAAATATAATTTTTTTCTTTTCACATGAAATGCAATTTTATTTCATTTTTTAAACATTTATTGTTGATACGAGAAAAAATCTTTTATTTGAATCTCTTATTTTAAACGCAATGGCATACAAACACCGTTAGAATTGAATAATTCGATTAGATCGGGGTCACACAGTATTATCTAGGTTTTTTTTAAATATAATTTTAGCAAAAATTGGTGTCGATTTGAACACAAGTCATTACATTAAAAATGAATTTATTTTTTTTAAAAAAAAAAAAAAGAAAAAAAAAATTACAATATAATATAGCAATGACTCAATTGTCAGCAATTAATATTATAAGCTACAATTTTTAAGCTTACTGAAGTTTTTCAAGAAGCCTAGATTTATAAAAAGATGAACTTTTTTATTAAAGTTAGTACCTGTATCAGAAAATGCAATAAAAATGATTAAATTTCTTTTTATGTTAATTTTCTTAATTGAACTAAGAAATAACATTAGTTTTTATTATTATATTATTATTTACTGTACTTCCAGTGTATATGCACTTATATTTGATTATCTAAATGTTTAAATAGCAATAAACAAGAACTGCTGAGTAGCAAGAATTTTGTATATGACTTTTACTTGTCGAAAATAGTGTCACATCGTCAAACGTACTGTACATACTGCATTTTTGTAAGGTTGCTGTTGTATCGCTGATGTCAGTTGTAATTTGAAGTGCCTGTTGTTATTGTGAGCTTGAGTTAATTGGTTTAGTTTTACTACATGTACTGTATATTACGTCAGTACACGTACTAGGGGATGGGTTAAGATCCATTAGATTAGCATTAAAGTTGGCCTTGCGTTCATTGATTAAAATTCGCTTAAATTTACTCCTCTACAATTGACACGCACATTCCGCTTAATTATTTTACTCTATTTTTTATACTGTTTCTAGTGTTTGTCTAATGCACTGTACACTAAAAATGATTAAAATAGTCACCGTATTACTAACATTTCAGTTAAATTTAAATGGGGAAACATTATACTGTAGTGTGATTTTTAATGCCATAGGTGTGGGAAATGCCAATGAGAACGTATCACCATTATAATATTGGGGGTGGAGAAATAGTGATGATGAAGAATAGGAAATGGAACGTTTCTTTGACATTTTACGCAATTTAAGGAAGCGATCTTCTATGACTAGAAATGCGGTTTGTAATTCATGAATGACACACCGTAGAAATACAGTATAAACATATTGTGCGTTTGCGATGATGCAATTAGATTGGACGTTTGCAATAAAAATGTTTTCACTGTCCTAGAGATTAATATTAATACGTGTGGAGGAAAAGTTTAAACAGTACACCAGCGGTGGAAACGGGGTCACTTAAAACGTGTAACATCATGTGCAACATCGTTGCTCCATATTTAGTTTTTAGCTTATTTTGGCTTTAAGAGATCTAATATGCTGGAGAAATCTGTGCGTGGGGTTCCATGCTTTTCTCATCAGTCACCATTTACTTGCTGATAATTTTGCCAAATTCTCCCTCCCTCCTTCTCTCTTTGAAGCACTTGCATAAGGGGGAGGGAATTATTGTAGTGCTTGCAGTATTCATAGTGGCATCAAATGCAAAATGGGAATCGTATAACTGTTTTCCAACGTGTAATGTGGGCATAATACAGTAGAAGGATGGACAAACTGAAATGGCTGTAGATGATTCATATAATTTTACTCTCTTCCTGTTAAAAATATTGATGGCTTTCTTTGATAAAAGCTTATCGGTGCTGTCGTATTAAATTAAAAAAAAAAACCAACTAGTGTAGCTGGTTTATTTTTACATGACTTATTAACATTTTAAGTTAAGTTGATATATTTTTCGCAGATCTTAGGAGACTTTTGTTTATTGATCTAACAAGTTCTTTATGATATACTGTACCATATATATAATGTGCAATGTTGTATTTAGGATATGGCAACCATGGCTTTTGCCAAGGGCATTGTTGAAAGTGGGGCATCATAATCTGACTTTGAGAACTAAATTATGCTTTCAGAGTCAACTTCTTTTAAAATCATGATTTAGTTTTATAAGAAATGATTTTTGGCAAGTTAAATCGATCAATGATAATTTAATAAGACTACTGTGAAATGGGCTGAGTAGGGAGGATTTCCAACTCTTGTCAATTGCCACGGATCATACGGATGCTATTTGTTCCTAGATACCGTACACCGCAGATGATCATGATATACTTGTGTTTAACTGGAACATGAATACAGTAGTTTATTTTTACATGTTCTTACAAGTTTTTATACAGGAAGGAATTATTATAAAATTGGGAAATATGCAGTATAGACGATTAAAAGTTAGCAGGATGCTTGGCTATAATAATGATGAATTACTGTAGTATGGCTTATGGATTGAGTTTTTGATCAAATAAATTTGTGGTAGGAGTAAATGACGGAAATCTTGTTAAATGCATCTGCGTGCCTTGAATTAACGATGACGTCATACGTGAGCGGTGTAAAATGCACGTGTGACGTGCAGTTTACTTATAAGTAAGTGTAGGCACGCCTGTTTTAATGCGTTGATGTGGGTAATGGTAATGGGGGTTTTGAGTTGAGGAAAGAATACGTAATATGTTGTGGAATTACTATGTGCAATATTAATTCTTTAACGAAAATGTATATAAGGTGAGATTACAGTGAGAGGTAATTTTTAGCATTATACAAAAAAATAAGAGGGTCAGGTAAACTCCTCCTACTTCCAGGGACTCTTTTAATTCCTCTCCCATGTGGGAGACTGAGAGCACCTGTGTTTATATGCCGCTGCGGGAGGCAAATAGGGAGTCAACCTGTTTGAGCACAGCTTTTTACATCAGATGTTTTAAAACAGTTACCTTGATTTGGATAAGGTCAACGGCATTTGGTCCCTAAACTAATGCTTAGTACATTCACTGAATGAGCAGCTGATGACACCCCTTTGTGTGTACCCCTTCTCTGAGCTAAAAGGGAAGAGATAAAACTCATGCATGTGTGTATCTCTATCTCATTCACCATGGCAATACATTGTATTACGTCAGTGACGATATTGCTCCTGCTTTTAGTGTAATATAGAAATTTCTGAAAATATTAAGTTATTGATTACAATGAGTCACATTGAGTTTTAACATTGAGAAATAATTCGTTTTCACAAGAAATGCCGAAAACAAAGTTCCTGGAAAATTTATCAAAGTTTATTTATATAACGCTTCAACTTATGATGCTTTTGATCCATTTGTTGCAAAATTTTCACTGTACTTGAAATAATCACAAAATTTACTTCAGCCAAGTTTTCTGTTAGAAGTCAATAGTCTTAAAAAACATATTTTGGTCGGTTAAAAATCACATTTTGTAATTACTGTTGAGTCTGTGTATTCAACATTTAGCTTAAGTTTCATTATACTGTATCTCAAAACCTGTCCTGAAACCAGGTGATTTGTAGTTTCAACACTTTTGATAAGTCAGCTGTTTTTTCTAAACATATCTACTGTAAGTTGTTTCATGGAGATAAGAAAGTGAAAATGTGGTGTCATTGTCATATGGATGGTTTGGCATCTTCTTCGAGTGATTCATTTACGCACACAATAAAAATTACGTTGTTTCAACCTGTACTTACCTGGGCTAACGACCCCTTGGCCCACCGATGGCCTTCATACTTTACGAGAAGCCGTTGACTTCTGTCATTAATCCATGTTTCATATCTGAATATTTATACTGTAAATTTGTAAAGGGTTTGAATACCTAATTCGTTTTATGCTCTTAACATTATAACGACACACTCTTGCTTATGCTGATTAGGTTTTACGACTTATCATTTACAAAAGCAAAGTCAAATGTTGGCCTTGGAGACATTTAATTTTAAATGAACGTGATAGTCATATATCGCTAACCCCAAATTAACTTTGAATGCGAGTGTGTGCGTTTCAATCATTCGTTGTCATTGTTGATGTTTACTCATTTCATTTGTACGCGGTTAAATGAACTTGGAGTTTTGAACTCTTGTTTAAATCTTGCTGTGGCTTAGTCGTTTTGCTTAGACACATGGCGCTCACACGTGGCTATTGAACTCGTATTTTGCGTCGATATATTCGTGGAAATGGCATTTGTTGAGCTTTGCCGAGAGAAAGATTTTTCGCAATATTATACACTACGGTACTCTTATTATTCCAATGAGAATTTTTACACTAAAAACAAAAATTTAATCCCACATGTTTTGTATTTCTCAACTGAAGCATAACTTACAATGGTACGTAATTACAGAACTTACCAGATTCTGTATTGTATAACGATCGAGTGTTTTCTGACTATAAAGTATGTAAAACATTTAAAAACAAAATACGGTAATTATTTACCAAACCTTTAATTTGTGTTCCATAGTTTCGGTAAAAATGGATTACTTTTTCTTTCAGCTGCTTTATTTATGCAACCTATATATTATAAATGACACACTTTTAATTTTTTAATCACGGGAATATTAGGTCTTGGCAATTGTAGTAGTGGACCACACCTACAGGAAAAAGTGTCAGCATTGAGTTTATGAAGATTTGTTGTAAACGTAGCTTTCATTTCCAAAACACTAGGTGACTAATTAAATTTTAAAAAAATTAATCGAGGTTACCTAATGGCATATTATCATGAAAACGACCGTTTAAGAAAACAAATGTCGTCAGATGCTGTGCTTGAGAGTACAAGTAAAACGAGTACGTTTGAACAAATAATTTCTTTTTGCTCACTGTTGATCATGCGTTGTTTCCTTAATTAAATGAACGTTAGAAATGATCACTTAACTATAGTTACTGCTAAGCTGTTTATTCATGCATTTTATATCTTAAATACTGAATTCGTATAATTTTGTACGCACACATTAAGATATACAATAATTGGAAAAATTGGGTATGGTTCATATTTCATGGACATTAAATTTAATAAAGTAACCAATATGTTAACAAGAGATGCAGTTATTAAGTTAATAATTTGCATTTTAAGCTTCAGTTTAAATGGTTTATGCTATTAGGTTAACTTGCGGTGCTGCAAATTAGTATTTTTATTATCTTAAGTTGTGCTTCATAATCCGTACTCGTAATTTCATGCATTACCAAAATAAAAATACGATTAAATTATTAATGTTCTGTATACATAGCTTTAACACGTCAGAAATTCTATAATACTCGTACCTTAATGCTGTTAACATAAAGTTGGCGTTTATTGATATTTAACTTAGTTAAATAGGACATTTTTTAGACAACTGAATTTTAGTTAGTCATTGCTCATTACAACAGGATTTTCAGGTCTAATATTCATGTAGTTTATTAAAGTAGTTGCTAATTACGGAATCAGTAGCATCAGGTAATTATGAACAATTGCATACTTGATGTAAGTTATATAATGTAGTGTATAGTGATAGATTGTATTAGCCACGTCAACCAGCTTGCTTTTCTCAAATTGAGGTTGCTGCTTGCTAATTGTATGGACTGTTACTTTTTCTCGTTATATTTATCAGTATACTGTTTGATTCATACAAGGAAATTGATATAAAAGTCATTAAGTTTTTTTTCCTTAATGGCTTATGTTTAAAAAGATATGTTAACTGTTTTGTCAATTTATATCTTGACGTTCTTTGGAACATCCGGTGAAGTTCTTAGTATTCTTTTGTCAATTAAAGGTTTGGCAGCTGCAATATTAGACATACCGTATGTTAGTTATTTGTGAATTAAATATCTTTTTTATTTTGGTTTCTTCATTCTCGATACTGTTGAAGTTAAACCAAAACCATTGTTTTTAGCTGTTTGGATGAGAAATGGTTTGCTGCAGCCTTGAATACATTTGATAACGCTCTTGTTTCGGTTGAATTAATTCTTTCTTCTTTTTCATCATGTAATTCCGTGGTACATTAAGTTTATTGATTTCTACATTCTCAGCAAAACTGCTATCGTTTTCAGATTTCCGCACTATGGCGAGCAAGATTAATTAGTATATTAAAGTTGTTAGAATGAAGAAAAAAAATTCTTCATTTAGAAATTGTTTGAGGTATAACTGGTATCAAAAACTCAACAATTTGAAAGAAAAAAATTTGCTGTTGTTTCATAGATAAACAATGGATGTCCTGACCTATTTTTTATTATTTTAAAAAAAAAATTTTTTTTGCTAACCTACCGAAACTGAAAATAAGTAGGGGAAATGCGCAAACATTAGTCATTCATCCCCACAATGCTCTGGCGAATCTAAAAGGCTTTTTTTTATGATTGGAATATTTTTATTATGGCCTAAAATCTATGTAATCATAACTTTGATAAAATAAAAAATCAAGAACTTGGTTTGATATCAATGTGAATAACGTTTATTTTAAATGATGAGTCATTAAGGCGTATACTTGTACGGTGATGGAACCTTCTTTCCCTTTTGCGACTTTAATGTTATTTGATATATGGAGTAACATTTTGTTTTATCATTTATGTTGAAAGAACGAGGTAGTGGTTACTTCCGGATCAGTAACTTACGTCACCCAGGAATGGCATGAGTTGACCTGTGACTTTTTTCTTGCAGTGACCTCTTATCCCTTTGTTTTTAATACTCAGCCTGTCATTCAACATATTTGTTCATACCAGTTTCTTATATGTATCAATTGAATTCAGGAGAAGCCATTATTTAGTTAGTTAATTGAAGCACAGAAGACCTAAATTACTTTCTATGTTGTATAACGAAATAAGTTAATAAAAATTATTTGCTATAGGCGTATTAGGCGCCACTGAGTCTTGAAGAGAAACATAAAAAAAATCTGAGCCAAAAAATTTGCTTTCAATATCCACTTGCAAGTTGCAAATGATTGGGTTCTCAGACCTTAGCGATTCTTGGTTTTTAATATTGGATATAATTTAAATTTGATGCTTTAGTGACTTTTAACAAGCTAATTCTACCATAGAGGGCTACTAAAATTCGTTTTTACGATTAAGCATTTGGTTCTTGATAATAATGGTTTAAAAACATAGTTACAGATACTACAACTAAACCGTTTAAATTAAAACAATAAGTCTGGATTTTAAAGGCAAGATTTGAATGACAAAACATCAGATTAAGTATACAGATGACGTACAATTTTGATTTGTGCTTTGAGAAACTAAATTTGTCATCTCATTAAATTTGTTGTAAAGTGGCATGAGTATTATATTAGTATAATCAAAATTACCATGAGTGATATTTTTTCTTTGTACGCCACTAATGCACTTGAAATTGGTTATGGCAATAATTTATCATCAAGGTTTTGTACTGTCGTGATTGCGAAATGCAGGGAAGGTATTAATTTAAATAATCGAGATGTTCTGTAATTTGAGTGTTAACATTGGTTTTTGGCATGTAATGGTTTCTTCTTAGAATCTGACGTAATAACTTATTCATAGTTGTGTACTTTGGGTGATTATATTCATTCGTTACAAGTCTTAAGACATCTTTTTCTCAAAATTAGGGTTTTTTAAAGGTCGTTGTTTCATTGCGCAGTCAATGATAAAATAATGCATGGTCATCGAACTTCTTCAAAGGGCAATTGCACTTGGCAGTTGAGTATGGGCATGCTGTTACTAAGCGTCTTAACATTATCGATTGCGGTTAGATCGACGATATCAAAATGTGTTTGTATATTTTGTGTTTCTATGATAATTCAGATTGACAGATTATTATACTTTGATAAGTATGACATAGCTTTCATTGTGTTAAATGAAAACAATGAAACAAGTTGTATTGTTTTTAGTTATTATTATATAAAGAAGGAAATTGGTACAAATCGTGTGTAGAACTGATAAAAAAAAGTCCAAGTGTTTGGCAACAACTGTACTATTTCATTATTTTTTTTACAAAATTTGTCAACTGCTTTAGTCAAATGACTGTCTGATGCTGTCATTTCTTATCGTGGTCCCTGGATGGCCTTTGGCCATGGAAATGTAATGTGAGGGAAATAGGAGTTTAGGGGACGGTGGACCCCAACCGAGAAGTGATATTCATCTATAATCATCCATAATTTTTAAGTAACGGTGTAGCAGAGATGTTAGTTAAAAATCTTTAAGGGATCTTTTGTATTGCCTACGGATAGGAAAGGGAAAGTTTAAAAAGGGGCTAATAGATAAGGGACCAAGTTAGATATGGGTTGAGAAAAAAAATAATGTAGATGAGGTCATCAACGAGGTCGACTATTCTCCCTTATGTCTCGAAATGCAGACTACCATTATTTAGCTAAGCAGGAGAAAAAGAGAAAGGACACCTACTGTAGTAAAGTATAAGCACTTTTTCTTTCCGAAGTGAAGAAACAAGTTGAACGTGAATCACCTGAATTAAACTTAAAGCCTGTTTCACATGAAAATTGATGGGTGTGAAGCTAAATGCAGTTGTACCTTTGCGAATTTTATTTTACAATGAAATAGCAGTGCTGTGCAAGTTTTATTTTGCTAATAAAGTCATTTATTCTGGCACTTTGAACTGTGCTGAAATGATCGATTAACGTTTGTGATAATAGGGTAATGACTATGACTGTAGCAGCTAACATTATGTTGATGTTTAAGAGGAAATCAACTGTTTATTGTAATACAGTAGTTATGAAAACATTTTTTTTAGTTAGTGCAGTAGTTTTATATTAATGTACATTAAACAGCAACTGCTAAATGTTTTGCAAAGCAAAATGTATTTTAATGCATGTGTAATTGGCATTGTGCTTTTTTCCCTGATGTTGGCCTTCATTTTCTACTTAAAAATACAATATTTAGAAATCGAAATTTGAACCCCCTTGTTCTCTGGCATGTGCATGGCATGGCTTGTCGTAATGTTCTTTAACTTCAGTTGATGCTCCTCCTTTTTGGCTTTTAGTGCGCTGTGTGGTTCAGCCTTATGAAACAGCTGACCATGAGGAACAGGCGGAGCATGAAAGCAGCTGTTCAGGTGAAGGACGCGTTTGTGTTGCTGGGTGCTCGCGATTGGTTCTTCAAATAAGTGATGCTGTTAGTCCAACAATTAAGGAGGTCATTAGATTGCTGGATTTTTATTAGCAAATTAGAAATGAGAATTGTCCATTAGAATTCAGCAACAGTAACCGCGCGCTTTGTTGATAATAATGTTGTTGTTATAAACCAAAACAAAAATATGTTTTCAAAACTAGCATCAAACGATCAGCCGAGAAAAAGAATATGTTGGCAGCTAGCAGATCATGTGCTTCTTACTTTTAAGATTTGAAGAAAAATACCTTTAGAAGAAACTAAACATTTCTTTTAAAACTTGCTAAATTATGCACTATTGCTACAAAAGAAATCTCAGCAATTCAATAAAGAATTAACGATGGATTTTTATTAGTGAAAATATTGACAACACATATTCATAACGATTTCAAAGTCATCATGAGAAACACCATTAATTACAACGGTAACGTGTGTGTTATAGTATGAGTTTAAATGTAAAGAAAAAAAATTTTTTTTTTTTTGCAAATTGATTAAAGCTACAGTATATAAAGTAACTTAGTGCTGTTTTGTGCTTTGCTTGGTTTTTTTGTCAATTGACTTATAAAATGTTTTTTTTTCTTTGACATTCCATGCTTTGAATCACGGTATTAGTTTGTATACGATATTTATTCAATGTTTAGCAATCCATAAATTTGATATTTGGAGGTTGCCACCACATGCCTTAAAAAGTTCAGGTGAAGGTTATCATCAACTGATGACTATTTTAAAACGAATAGATTATAAAGCGGAAACAAGTTGGCAATGGTGGGCATAAGATTAGGATGTGAACAAGAGTTAAGTTTAGCAGTTTTCATTGCCACGGTAAAATAATTTTTTACTGTATGTGATGGTAGTTGATACCGTGTATTTGACTATAGGAGATGAGGGGGAACTCAAGGCTATGTTGTAGTAAACGAATCCTTTTAAATAAAAGCCAACCTTAACAATCGCATTATGCTGATAAATCAGCTGTTTAAAAATTATAGTTTATCTCGACAGCTTCGAACTATCTGTATTATTTTACTGGTACTATATCATGTTTTTATAGTATGTTTATTTATTATTTTACAGAAATGCATGTCGCCTTAGATGAACCTGAAATAGAACCATGGGATTTGTTTTTCGATTTGGGGATGCTAGTTATCGAAGGGAGGAGTCCTTTACCAACAGGCAGAGGTTATGGAGAAGGACCGCATTGTCAATCACTGAACTGCACATCCGCTTCAAAAAATCATACCTGTGATCCAGAAGATTATTTAGTAATATTTTGATATACTGACAAATTAAAAACTGACAGCATTTATAGCATAATACTGTTTTTTGTTTTAGTGTTCCAGACAAGCCGATTTTCGAAAGCATATGCTCCTCCTCTGGAAAGCTAACATTCCGATGTCGATTGAAGTTCTTATGTACCCAGATTGCTGTCCTAATGACCAGTCACGTGAATTGGCGACAGCTGGACCTGAACCGAATTCCATTCTTTTAGAAAAATGGACTGTTCACACATCACCTAGAAGGTAACCGTGCACTATCTTCAGGGTTTAAATCAGACCATCTAATAGTTTATGGAACAGGGGACCAGAAGGATTTCTTCCAGCTAGATCAGTGGTGCAAGCTGTGCGTTCCTATTTGCATTTCTCACAACTAAGTGCCTGGTACACAAGAACAGCTGGAAAGTCTCCCAAGAACGTAATTTACAGGTCAGTTAATAAACTTAATTATTGTTAAAATTATAAGAGCACTCTTTTATCATTGGCAAGTTGTACTAAAGTTTATATTTTTCATAAGGGCATATTAATAATTTTAGTAAATCTAAAATTAAATGTTTTCATGCCAATTTTGTAGGGTTTGTGTGCCAGGAGAGTCGTTTTCTAATAAATTTAATGAGGAACCTGAACATCACACGTTTCCTATAGCTAACGTTAGTCATAACAACATCATTAAAGTAAGTGTTGCTGCACTCCGTAGAAGCAGCGTGATACCACGGGTTGTTTGTTCTCATCATGATTCTTCATTACCATACGCTTCCAACAAAAATACATCGTTGTCCAATGAATCATCTCCTAAAGGAGCTCGTAAATCGTCACCAGTTGGAGCTTGTGCTGATGAACAAGAAATGGGACATAATCACAAACCGAAGCATTCGGTTGTTAAGAGAAGTTCTGATGGTGACATTATGCTTGGAGACAGTCTTCTTGATCCTCCCCAATTGCTAGAAATGTATCCCAAGCGTTATCAGTCACCGTCCAGAAGTGGAAGCCCTATAATGGAGACTCCAGAGCACCTGATGTTTGGCAGTTCACGGAATCGAAGAGGCACAAGCAAGCTATCAGACAGTGAAGAAACTCCTACAGAACGTGGGCGTCCATGGATTAAAAAGCGTTTGGATGAAAAGAGCGTTGGAGATAGTAACAGTAAATATTGCTGCAAGTTGGCTGGTTCGGAGACCGAAGACGAAGAGGATTTAAACTTCTCATCTACTAAAACGCTGCTAGCACGACTAAAGAAAAGTGCATATGATCTCAGCCCTGAAGAAACCGTGCAGCTGTTGATGACTATTCGAAGTAAGCAATCGCAATTAAAAGGCAGCAAGTATGGCAAACTTTTGTTGGAAAAATTAGAACAAGACGATAAAGATTTAAGTGAGCTACTGAAACAGATAGGAACCAAACCTATGGACGTGAATCAGTCTATAAGTCAAAAATGGGGATTGAAAAAGTCTTGTGTTTGGACCAGAGGTCTTGGTGGTTTGCCTATTTCATCGTTAGCTAAGGAACCGCCGACCTTAACTGATACATATACTCAAGAATGTCGGATGACGAAAAGTCGCAGCTGTATCGCTGAGTTGCTTTTAAATGGAAGTACCAAATACAACAATTACGAGTCTGACAGTAAAAGTATCCTGACTTTGCACACTGGTGTCGAAAATGGCAAGTCAGTACCGTCCGCGATAGAAGAAGAGGTAATAACTAGTTAGATATTAAATAAAAATTTTACTATCACTTTCTTATCAAGTGAACTTTCCTTCTTAATATTTTCAATTGTAATTATATTGTTTAATATTAATATCGTATATAACTGTTACATGTAAGTTTACTGAATCTCTATATGTTGAGAATTTTAATTTCAATGTTCAATTGTGCCGAAAACTTGCACAATAGCTTTAAGTAATTAATTTTTATTTATTTAATTAAAGCATTGTTTTGACAATGGCATGTCAGACTCTGGAGCTCAAGATTCAGGTGATAATTTACGTAAAGAAGTTCCTTCAGCCATTGACAAGGCTAAATTTCGTCGCTCACTCGACTCTGCAGCCTGTTTAGTATTTCATTCTCGCTCTGGTCTACCTCTTACCTCAAGTCCGGTAGGTTTACTTAATTCGGTTACAAACTATGTTTTGCTAAAATATCGTACTTTATAATTTAGGCGCCTCTGAGAAAAGGAACACGATTTGATTTTGACAGCTCACTAACCTCAGTAGCTGCTATTAAACAGTACGCTTTTTTTATTATTAGGTGTTTATTGATTTAGATTGAATAAGAACATCGATTATATTGTATTAATTTATAACTAAAATGTAAAGACCACCATGTTAGATCATCACTATTGCATTTTATTCTTTAAAGTTTAATTTTTTTTTTTATAAAATTACATTATTAGTGAAATTAAATGTTTTTGTTGTTTTAATTTGATGGAATTGTGTAGTTTTAATTATTTTCTCAATCGTTACTTTTAGTGCATTATTCGAGAAAGATGGCAACTTAAACGAAGAAGAGCCTTGCAAGCAACTAAGTACCAGTGCCCCTCCGTCTGTTAATAGTAATACAAATTTACTAGGAAATTTTGAGGTACTGTAGTTACAAATTAAGATTGTATTTTAAATCAAATTTTACATAATATTATTTGCTTAAGGAATCGGTTCTGAATGGCCGCTTAGAGCCGGTGAGCACAGTGGAGGGCTTCACAGCTGAAATTGGTGCAAGTGGTTCATTCTGTCCTCGTCATCTTTTACTGCCAGTAACAGTGTTTTTCTACAAGTTATCTGACGCTGACAAAGTGTCGACGCCATATCTGGGTCATATCAACTTAGGAAAGAAAGGTTATTTAGTACCGAAAACTGGAACGATTCAAGTTGTTAGTAGCCATTTATTTTTGAAAGTTTTACTTTTGTACAGTAATTGATTGCAATTTTACTAAGGTTTTCATATTCTTATTTTAGACCTTGTTTAATCCTCATGGAACCGTAGTTAAGATGTTTGTTGCCATGTATGATTTAAAGGATATGCCACCCAATTGTCAAACTTTTCTCAGACAAAGGACTTTATATATGCCAGTAGGTGCTTCTGATGAAGACCCAGAAGCCAGAAGCTGGTTGCGCTACCTCGTTCACCTTAGGTAACTTTTAATAAAAATAAAACAATCGTGATTATGGTTAACCGAAATTACTCGTTTATTTTGATAGATTTGCAAGTTCAAAATCGGGAAGAATATATCTACATACTGACATTCGTCTTGTAGTTTTTCGTAAATCTGATATGGACGTGACTCCAGTACCAGGAGAAGCGACTTACGAACTAAGGTCTTTCACTCGGGGCCCTACACAGCCAAGGTTTTCTTCCAGGAAGTAATTAGTTTTTAGTTTTATTTATGACTTATTCTATGCCATACAAAAGAACAATTTTTAATTTTATATAGTTAACCATTTATAATATCGTAATATAAAACGTGCTTGAGAAATTTGAATTTGCAATGAAACTTTGTTAGAAAAGGATGAATTGTGTAGCTTAATAATACATTGACATATATGCAAGTTAACATTATTGCAAACAAGAAAAGATCGTTAGATTTGCTGAACTGTTTACATCTGATAGTAATAGGAAGAAACGAAACGAAGGTTATATTTGCAATAACTGAATTTTCTGCTGTTACGGCTAACAATAACGTTTGTCAAATAGTTCTGAGTAATTATGTGAACAGTTTTTTCCCCTGATGCCTGACATTGTATTTTTTCCCTCCAGTTTTCTTACGTAAGTGCGTTTGTGGTTTTGCTAATTGAATGCATATAGCTGTGATATATTTGTTTTAAAAAAATTAAGAAATTGATATATAAATATATGTTGTGTTCGTCATGTCTCTAATAATTGTAATGTGCATATTTTGATATTGTACGTTAAATTAGCTGTTTAAATGCTGAAATTTCTATTATCTTGTTGTAGATATACATTTGACATACTGTATGCTTTGTGGCATTCCAATTTAGTTGCTTCTTATATTTTGTTTAGTTTTGCTTATAGGAAGCTCCTTAAATATTTGGACATGTATACAGTATAATATCGGTGCGTGTGTATGTCTGATGTGAGACTGTGATATGAATGATTGTAAATGTAGTAACACTCTTGACAACAAAATTTTGTGCATTATTTAGTTTCTTTATTTGAAATGAGAATTTCCATACCTAATTTATCTAAAGCCCGGTGAAATATTTAATCGATACAAGTTTTCATTTAATTTGTTTAAAAATGTCAAGTGTGGTAGCTGTCGACTTATTCATGTAAATTATCATCAAAGATTGAAAATACTGATAATTAGAAAAATGAACGTCTATTTAGTTAGTTGTGATTTTATCTCGGGTTCACTTCTTCGAGTAGCTGCAGAATATCCGTATAGATTTCGCTTCAGATTAAAAACGTGAATAACTTAATTGAACGTTTTTGTAGGTAAAATAACGTTTTTCTCGACGTTTGCATGCTTTTTAAGCGCTATGCTACAAATAAATAACTATTGTGTTTGTGTCATATTTTGCTTTATAATTGCTACCTATTTGATAATTTGATTCAACTTAAAATATTCATAAAATCACCTAAACGCTAACTGAAAATTGACCAAATCTAGTAAGTTTTAAAACTTGGAAAGTTGGTTTTTAATTTATTATACAAAATTAAGAAATACAAAATGTCATTGATCAGTTGAAACATATCTTCGTTTTAAAAGCAGACCGTTTAATACAGTAACGTTAATTTGTAATTAATTAAAATTAACTAAGTGACATTTTAATTTATTCTATATTAATTTACATAAATACAGTAATTGAATTTTGTATATCATGGAGTTTGTGTGGTAGTCGATTTATCGATGTGCCTTGGTTTACGTTTTATTTCGTATATTATTATCGACATGTATAACTTATATTTTTTACCAATACAGTAATTTGTTATTAAAATAATCAAAGTTGTATCGTTCATTTAATTAATCGAAATTGAAGAATTCTAAGTACTGGTAACATGTAACTTACAGTACATTTCATACCATTTTTAAAAAGAGAAAATTTAAGGTTTTTGAAGCAATTAAGATTTGTTTTAACATGAAAATCTAGTACTTAAGAGCTTCGATCGTTTTATGATAAAAAATTCTTATTAAACACGTATTAATGCTACCAAAAGCCAATTAATCGATTCGGTTTTTAGGGAAGCATAATACCGTCTCTATAAGATTTCATGTAAAAAAAACATAATTTTTCAAATTTAATATAATGATATATTGACTTAACTACCGGAGATGGTTTAAAATGTTAAACCATATTCTAATTACTGTAATAAAATACTTTATTAACTGCAGTCTATTACCGTACTTCATACCGGTACCGTAATAAACTTTCTATTATTTACTATGCGCATGCGTCTGTAAGCTTCTCAATCTTAAAATAGTTTTGCCCAATTTCAGCAACAGCCAGCCAGTGCTGTCAGACATCAGTGAGTGACTCAGTGCATACTGCACTGTTGGCTCTTGCACGCAATTTTGTTCTTCTGTAAACTAATGTGATTTTGAGGAAAATTTACCGTTTCTGAAATATCTGTTGCGGCCACCGTCTTTAGTCAATAAGTTAGAAAATGAGTACCATGGGTACTTTAGCGTTTGATGAATATGGACGACCATTTATTATAATTAAGGACCAAGATAGGAAAAAGCGTTTGACCGGTATCGACGCTTTGAAGGTATGGCTACCTCGTGTTGTGCTTTGTTAGGCTTAACGATTAACTATGACACCTGCATTTTATTTATTTTAGTTTTTTCGTTAATTTAAGTCATGAGTTTAAAAAGAAAAAAGTAATCAGTTTGGCTTAAGCGAAATTTTGTTAATAAATAATTATTTTCGAAGTGGAGCATATAATAAAATGAGAGTGGCTTCGAAATGTTAGCCTATTAAAACATCCATTGTTATAGTAATGCAAAATGCTCATTATTACTTTCTATTTAGTCTCACATTTTGGCCGCCAAATCTGTCGCTAACACATTGAAAACATCACTGGGTCCTAAAGGTAAATATCGGATATTTATTAATTATTATATATCGGTTAAATGCATAGAGAATTCCCATTATTTTATATGGAGAATAATGGTTCAGACACTATGCTATAATAAATTTCGACCTAGGGAAGGCATTATAAATATTACATTTACATTGTAGAAGACGTGCATATATTTTTATGCACATGGTCGAACACTTACATTATATTAATATTGATTAATCATGCAAGTTAATATTAGTTTTATAATTTAGGCTTGGACAAATTGCTTGTAAGTCCGGATGGAGACATTACCGTCACAAATGATGGTGCAACCATCTTGAAAATGATGGATGTTGAACATCAAATTGCTAAGCTTATGGTGCAACTTTCACAATCGCAAGATGATGAAGTTGGCGATGGAACCACCGGTGTTGTAGGTAATACTAAGTTATCAGTTTAGGTGGTTTTTTCAGAATATTTTAATTACACTACGTTGTAATGGTTCATAGTTCTTGCTGGAGCTTTGATGGAACAAGCTGAGCAATTACTAGATAGAGGAATTCACCCCATTCGTATTGCTGAAGGGTTTGAACTTGCTGCTCGTCACGCATTGGAACATTTAGACAAAATTAGCGATAACTTTCCAATTGATTTGCAGAATTTAGAACCTCTTGTTCAAACTGCCATGACTACTCTTGGCTCTAAAATGTTAGTTAACTAAAATGTTTATAATAGCACCGTTTTAATAACTTTTTTTTTAGAATCAATCGTTGTCATCGTCAAATGGCTGAAATCGCTGTTCAGGCCGTTATTTCAGTGGCTGATCTTGATCGTAAGGATGTTGATTTTGAATTAATCAAAGTTGAAGGAAAAGTTGGTGGTAAATTGGAAGATTCCATGCTTGTAAAAGGCGTAATTATTGATAAAGATTTTAGTCATCCGCAGATGCCAAAAGTAATTAACATTAAATCTTTCTTATTAAAGAAAAAACTAATTGTTTTTAATAGGTGCTTAGGGATGTTAAAATCGCTATTTTAACTTGTCCATTTGAGCCACCTAAGCCTAAAACTAAGCATAAGCTAGATGTAACTTCTGTTGAAGATTATCGAAAGCTTCGAAAATACGAACAGGAAAAATTTGAAGAAATGATTCAGAAGGTACATTTAAACTAAAAAAGTAATTTATTTTTACAGTCCTGATAACGTGTGAAATTTGGTTAAGGTTCTTGATGCTGGAACAACTTTGGCTTTGTGTCAGTGGGGATTTGACGACGAAGCGAATCACTTGCTTTTGCAGAAGAATCTTCCTGCCGTCCGCTGGATTGGAGGACCTGAAATCGAGGTATTGCTTTAATTTGCGGTTAATATAGCCAACATGTATACAATAAATATTTATTAGTTGATTGCCATTGCAACTGGCGGTCGAATTGTACCTCGATTTGAAGAACTTAAACCGGAAAAACTCGGGCATGCTGGCTTAGTGAGAGAAATGTCTTTCGGTACCACTAAAGACAGGATGTTGGTTATAGAAGAATGTCATAATTCAAGAGCTGTTACAATATTCCTTCGAGGAGGAAACCGAATGGTAAAAATTTAATTTTTTGATGCTTTTGTTACTTTTAACTACGCACATAAATGTTCCTGTGTTTAGAAACGATTTCTTAATGCAGAGGAAAAAATGTGCAAAATTAAAATTGTATTCAGAACCATTGAGAAAACTAAATAGGTAGTTTATCTCATTGATGTGAATACCACAATTTTATTTATGTATACAGTGCATATTTTAAAATTGATATTATCAAGTCGTCTTATATTTTGTATTTGAATGTAGATTGTGGAGGAAGCTAAGAGAAGCATTCATGATGCCTTGTGCGTTATTAGAAACCTCATTAAAGATAGCCGTGTAGTGTATGGTGGCGGTGCAGCTGAAATCTCCTGTGCTTTGGCTGTGGGGAAAGAAGCAGATAAGGTAACATTAAGTTTCTACTTGTTTGTTGTCATGAAATATTAAAAATTTGTTTTTGTGTTTTAGATTGCCGGTTTGGAACAATATGCTTTCCGTGCATTTGCTGATGCACTTGAAAGCATTCCACTAGCTTTAGCTGAAAACAGTGGTTTAAGTCCTATTGAAACACTAACTGAAGTGAAAGTTCGTCAAATAAAAGAAAACAATTCGGCCCTGGGTATCGATTGCTTGGGCAAAGAAACAAATGGTAAATTGCCTTCTTAATTGTATTTATTTAGAGTAGATTTTCTAAATATTATATCGACAAATTTCGTTTAATTTACTTCTGAGTTAAATAAGTTAGTTGAACAAAAGTATTATCCAGAACGCTCATATTGCTTTGAAAAAAGTTCATAATTTATCATTTTTTTTGTATTGCAGATATGAAGTCCCAGAGAGTAATTGAAACTTTGATTGGTAAAAAGCAACAGATTAGTTTGGCCACACAGCTAGTAAAAATGATTTTGAAAATCGACGACATTAGAAGTGCTGAAAGAGCGGATTATTAAGTAATATTTAATCATCTTGGGTAATAATTACATCTATATAAACTAAAAGCAATTGTCTCATCGAAAATTTTGCTTTGTATTATCATTTTTTATGAAGCTTTTTGAGGTCAACGAAATTTCGATTTTACTCACGCTTTTGGAACAAATGTTTGGAATAGCTTAACACAGTTAAATGATTGTGTTAATTGGTTGAATCAAATTGTTTTTTTTATTTTGGTTGTCTTCATTTGTTTTGCTTGTGTCCGAGACTATATAAAACCCATTTGAACTACTTTTTCTAGGCTATATTGTAATCATTATTACGGTACTACATTTTATTGCGTAATATTTGCGTCTAGCCTGTGGTGCCGTCTGATGGCAGGCATTTAACATAGATTTTGCGTTTGAGGCTATCGTGCAATGCATGATGGGTAGCGTCGCCATTTTTTCTGCACGGAGAGCTGGAGTGTAGGAAATGGTGAGATAACATTTCGTAAACAATGAGATTTTGATAATGAATTTGAGCGCGACAGACGCATTAAGACGGAATATCTGAATTGTGAAACTCAAAGTTTATAAACATCGTCCGTTGGATTATCGGTTTTGTGCATGAATGGCAAATACGAGGCCGAAACAGAAGTGTGTTGTAGGAACGGCACAGGTGGTGTTATAGAAAAGTAAGAAATTAACCGAGATAATTGAATATTTTGCGTCTGTTTAATTAACCTCAATCGTGGACAACGCTGAAATGACATGCTAAAAGTAAAGACGAGGTAAGCACTCTTGGAACAATTTGATATTGAACGCAAAATGATGTAATGCTGTTCGATTCACTTGGTCTTTGCGACGTCGTCAACTCATTACTGACCTAGATACGGCGACATTTCAGGCACATTTGAAACATCTTTTTCTTATAAAATTATTTTAATTACCGGTTATAAAATACCGTGTTTTATATTACATCAGATTATGATAATCTACTACGTTATGTGTCTTGTTTGTATGAAGGTTAACCAGCGTTTTTAGACCAGTTGTTATAATTATTTCATTTTCAATTTTTTTAGTACTGTATAGGCTAATAAAATAATGCATAAAAATTGTGTGAAAAGCAGGTGCGTGATTTACAAATACAGTATAGCGATGATTATTGGCATTAAAACAGGCATTTAATTTTTCATGTCATGTTAAAAGTCAAAATAATTATAATTACGTTCTTATTATTACATATAAATCAAAGCATAAAATATAATGTTATACCAGACATAAACTGCGACTTCAATCTTATATTTTGCAAATTAACTAACATAGTTATTCAGCTTCAAAGCTTTTAACTATGTTAACAAAACAGCATTTAAGCTGGTTTGTTTTGAAGTTCAAACAATATCGCACTATGGGATGAATCTGCTGGAGTTATAACAATATTTAGGAATTCAATAACAGAAACAAAACCAATAGTTTCAGACCTGGAATTGAAGTTATTGACTTGGCAACGATTAAATCAATAGTCGATCACATATATAATGCTGTACTGCACTGCAATGTGTGGTACCGGTATTTGTATAACCAACTACACAGGGGAAAGGTGCCCTTCCTGCTTTGGCATCTGTTTGTTTTATATCTCATTGCGAGTCAATAATGACAATATATAGTTCACAGCTTTAATTCGGCATAATTATGATACTTTTTTTCACAAATTTATAGAAAGATATGGAACTATATGACAATAATTTTGATAATTATTATTGTATATGTACATTAACTTGTATTTTTTATGCTTATTATAAATACCGTATACTAAGCTAAAGAGCTAAAATGTCATGTTATAAGGTTATTTTTAAATAAAGTACCAGTGTACTTTTTTACTTTTAAGTACCCGACTACGACTTTGAATCACTTTGGCATTAATTATCTATATTCTTTAAAATACATGGTAATTCTCAGTAGGGTATTACGTTTTAAAACAATTTGACATTTTTTTGTAACAAATTTTAACGAATATTTTTTATGTAGCATAACTAAATCTTATAATAAATTCTGATACTTTTCAATGTTGGTTAATTAAACGTAACTTTTAATATACATTAGTATAGAAGTTTTAAATTGGCTTTTGATATCATAAATTTAAACTGACATCTGAAACTATTATGTCAGGGAATGTTTTTAACAATAGCATAATTACTAGCTACAGTAGTTGTTTGCAGCAAATGCAGTACTATAGATAGTAAAATCACGTAAAAGGAACTGGGTAATAAGAATTTTAGAAAGCTTATTAAATATCAGAAAGAGACTTTTGTTGGTTTGGTTCAAACTTTGACCTTGGGAGATTCTCACTTATTACATTTTAAGTTTATTTGAATTTTCCTGAAGTTGGGCCTCCATTTATCGAAGTACTGTATTAATGTTTCTTTTCAATTCATCATGCTTGAACAGTCTCAGATGAAAGAAAGTAAACTTATTTACAAATACAAGCATCAAGCAAAAGAGTAACTGCTCTTGTTATGTAAATTGATGCAGAACATCAATAAAATCGTATTAGGAGGCGCATTAAGGGGATAAATGATCTGTTTCTCACTCAACTGAACTGCTAAACCGAGGTTTTTTTTTCTTCTAATCATATTAGCTACATTTTTTGTTATTACAAATATTAAACTATTTAAATATTTTGTGATGTGGCAATACCGAACCAAATGAGTTTTGACATTGAATTTATAAAGTAAAGCTAATAATGATCATTGCTGGGCGGAAAATGTTGGAATACTATTATTTTACAGTGTTACTAAATTTTCATTCTTTACATTTAACATGACTCATTGATGATAATTGGGAAAATTACACAGTAGTATTCGTTACACTTTTTCAGAAGTAGCACAAACTGTAGTGTAGTTGTTTTGAAAATCGAGTTATCATTGGGTTACACAAGCGAAGGATGATTGAGTGGGATGGCAAAAGTATTGATTGTTAAATTAATTTCTGGGCAGTCGTGAGTCTTGTACGTGTTAGCATAAAGGAGCACACTAATGTGCCAGGGGGAGGTGCTTTTTTTTCTTTTTAAACGATAAATTGATATGCAATGAGAGCGTAGCATAACCAAGGTGCAGTTCTACAGATATGTTCTGTTTGCCAAATACCCTCCTGGATTTGAAGGTAAAAGTGATTATACTGTTTTGAATCTTTTTTTTTATTATTATTTAAAAATATCTAAAAAAAAATATTTGAATAACAGCTCATGAATACGTGTCTTGTCACTAGATATTTTTTTCAATTTCTAACCTTAAGCAGTTTTGTAACTTTTGTTCATCAACAAACCGGATTTTACTTTAGAAATAGCCTTTTTTTCTCGTTATAGACAGTATTTGGTTTCCCTTCGGTCACCTTAAACTTATTGCACATACGCATGCATAATGAATTGTGTTTACCAACCAGTTTTATTTTTTAAATTCGTTGAATTTGTTGATGATGAACATGAAGGAAAAAGTTGTTTGAAATATTGTAGTATGCATTATCATTTTGCTTTTCAGTTCTCGCTTTTTTTTTCGTGATTTTATTTTATAAAAAAGTATTAATCACTATAGGTATACTTAAGGTTTTTAAATAGATGTCATTTTTATGAGATGGAATGTCATGCGACTTGCATTGTGTTGTACATGTACAGGACATGGTTGTTTTCCTCTGGTGCTCAACTGTAGTAACCAATGTGATATGCACTGTTGGACAACTGATTTATCGCGCTTTTTATTCTGTGTCGGTTGCGAAATTAATGGTTTTCACTGTTTTAAAAATGTTTAGTTAGAATTGTAAATTGTTTTAATTAAATTTTAAAGCAGTTATGAAAAGAATTTTAATTAACTTGTGTCAAGATTTAATTAGCTTTATCGAGCGAAAGCTTTGAAGTATATTGAAATTTAAATAATTTTTCTAAATTAAGTTACAGTTGATGATATCATTATTTTGTTTCTACATTTGGCTTTGGATGCATAGTAGCAGCCATAAAAGGAGCGTTCGTTACACTCTGTAATCTAGTCTGGGTACATGACTCTAGGACGGTCATGCAAAATCTCACAAGTCAATTGACTATGCTTTTTTATACGAAGCATTTTATCATTTACAGTAAGTTAGTTAATTTATTAGCCAATGTTTAAAACTGGTGTAGCATATTTTTTTCTGTCAACAAAATGTTGATCAGCTGATTAAATATGTGCAGATGCAAAAGTTTCGCAGAATTCTTTGGTAACATATGTGCGTGTTTAATTTGTCGTTTATAGCTGGGATTATTCATTGAAATTAAAAAAAAATTATTTTTGTTCTAGCTTTATAATTATTGCTCTATAAAATAGGGTGCAATTAATTGTATAGTCTACGACGCTTTGACAATATTTGATGTTTCAAATGGAATGAATATAAGTGAATGGAATTGTTTAAGCGTAAAGATGCCACCAAGTCGGCGTAAAATCACTTTTGATACAGCTTTTTTATTGACATTTATTTGGTTTTATATGGTTAGAAAATAAGCTTTTATTTTGAAATTTGGACGCAGTGTGACTCCTGCTTAAAAGATTTTGATTGTTGATGTGGGGCTGACAGAAGGTGTAAGCCAAATGTTGCGTGTTTATCTCACTTAATCTCTTATCGTTATCATTATACATTTTCCCTCTTATTCTGTCGCTGTCTGAACTGACATGATTAGGCGTTTATTTAGCAGCCTTGTGAATTTCAGGGAAGAATCGTGATTATACACACATTCAATGTATTCCCTAACACAAACACCTTCGATGTTTTGCTGTTGTTATTGTTGTTGCTAATTTTTTTCACTTTTATTTGTTTGCTTCAAGTCATGTAAGTTATTAATTTGAATTTTCCTTTAGAAACAAAAGCCAGTTTTAAAAGTACTAGTAACAAAAGAAAATCAGTCACGTCAATTTGTAATGGTCCGTTGTTTACTCATGCATTATTACAGATTGTGAAGTTTTATCAAACTTTAAAATTAGATGTTATTTCATTACTGTATTAAAAATAGTAAATGAAATGACAGTTCACAGAATGATGGAGACCCAGCATGTATTCGATATGCAACAAACCAGTTTTAACTCTGTTTATTGTCAAATGTCATCAAATGGTGATTTACTAAATCAAAGATTTGTTTATGATGGCTGGTCATACTGTGTGGGTGTTGAAAAAGATTTTTTTTAATGAAGTGTGGGGATTTACGGTGGGGTTGGGATGCAAGGGGTGTTGTTTTAATTTTTTGAATTGACTAACAAGTTTTTTGACCTCAAACATTTTTAACCTTCAGACCAAACAGCTTTAATTTAACAACTGAAATATTTGTAAAGAAAGGTTAGCTATTAATATTAAAAACTCATTTCAGACGTGCACTTGGCAAATAGTACAAGTCATTAGCATACACGTTAACGTCGTCACGAACGTTTACTTTTTTCTTACTGAAGAATACTTAATGTATTGAAATGAGCTTGCTCATGGTAAACGACGTTGCGCGGTGGTTCACCTGATTAAAATAATAATATGAGATTTTCTGACATACAACCATCATCTGTTCGATAACTACAGTACTTGAAAAACTGATAGACGAGTGCATATTAATGTTTGAAAGTATATTAACGAATAATAAAATCTAATTAAATGGTAAAGTTGAATTTCAATTGTTAGTTTTCAAATTCGATACCATTTAAGTTAGAATTTGGTTACATTTGGTAATAATAATCAGTTACCTATACCTTATTTTCAGATACAATATTTTAAACTTAAATTGTGAAAAGCAAAAAAAAAGAAAATGTACAAAAGCGTACAAAAAGGAGCAAACTTGCATGACTTCCATTATCTATCAGTTAAACTACACAAAATTAAATTTTGCGAAAGTATATTTGATGCAAGTTAAAATTATTTAAACATGTACACATGGCAATTTCAAGTATCACTATAACTGCCATGTGCAAAATAGCTATAAAAAATGAAATATTTCATATTAATTAGATATCAATACGATAGTACCGGAGTGTAATTGCTTATCTAATGACCTTACTGTACCGGTACATAAAACTCGTAAAATAAATTATCTTAGAATTTTTAAAAACAATTTGTGCAATTATGTTTAAAAAGCTGTTACCTTTCACTAAAATATTGTACTGAAATTTTTGAAAAAGTTGCTAAAAATGCAGTAAACTGTGAAAAGGGAAGGTGCCAAATCTATTTCAGACCCTAGATGAATTGCAATAATTTGTTAAAAGATAAAGTGCTTGGAAATTGTAGTAAAATGCTCCAAATTTAACTAAGAGGTTTCGAGAGTATTTTAATGATCTTGTTATTGATTTGCTTCGCACCAATTTTTTTTCTGCTCGTGATGCTCGTACAGTGTGTTAGTATAGCTACAGAAAGTGAATCTTGACTTGGTAAAGTTGGCGTGTAGCCATAGTTTCCACAAGATTATAATACTGAACTTCTGCTGACGTTTTAACAATTAGTATTCTTTTGAGAAGCAGTTTTCATTTTTTTTCTACTCAACCGAACTCAGTATTTTTTTAAGTATTTTTTTTTTTGTATGTAGAGGTGAACGTTTTGGTGGAAGTCTGTGTCATTTGACTGGTATATATTTTTTGTTGTTGTTGGTCATGCTGTTTGTCGACTTTTCATTTCACCATACAATATTTATATCTACAGTAGTTGTCTTTTTATTTTCATTAAGTGCTTAGAAAAAATAAGTTCTTGTGCAATTACAGTTCGTGAAGTGAAACTTGCTTTTGCTAAACTACATTTTAACGTTAAGTATTTTATTTCATTTGATATAAAAAATGGTTTTTTTTAGTTTGGATTAATTTACTCGTTATAAAGTTCGGGTAAGATGCATTGGAAAAACACTTGGAATTTTGGTGAAATATACTAAGCGTGTGAATGCGGCTGACTTTGCAGCTGTCACGTTGTACATCATATGGCGTTGACAAGTTGTAGAGAGGGAGGGTGAATAAAAATTGATTTCTGCGAAACAAAAAGATTAAGATCAGACATTTTATTCTGCACAGAGCCGCCATATGAATTTTTTTCTTCTCTGGCTATGTTTATTGTGTACTTGGTGTGCGTCTAACTCAAAAGAAACATGGTTAAGAGTATTCTTAACCACATTTATTTGTATGTTATTGCACTCAAAAAGTTTATGTGGTTTCCCTTTGCACGTGTCGTTTGACACCTGCTCACTTTTTCTATTAACATTTCCTAAATGGGAGTTATTTTTATTGCGTATTACTAGCTGTAGTTATTGTTACTGTTGTTCGTGGGAATAATTTTAAAATTTTTCTTAAAAAAAAAAAAAACAAAAAAAACTGCTGTATATTATGTTTTGTCCATTGATTTGTTATAGATACTGACGTACTGGTCTGTTGTTAAAATACTATAATTGACTTTGAATAAATTTGTTTTGGATAGCATTATAAAAAGCTATTTGAGTGTTATAATAGGTTTGCTTTTAGTATTGAAAATGTCGTTTGAATTTCACAACACTAGCTGATTAATCAGAAATTTTGAAAAATCGATTTTGCTAAGAAACCAGGTCACATTAAAATCTCTACCAGCCGTTTCAGTCGATTTATGCGTTAATTTAAATGGTGCTTGCTTTATTGGTTTCCCTTTATACTTTATTAGAACTACCAACAATCGATTGATTGCTCATGGTGCGATGAATATAAAAAAAAGTTGACGGAGTTTTATTACAAAAAGTAAAAAAATCTGGTGCAGCTGTTTATAATTGCTTTTAATATATTAATGTCATAATAAAGTGGAAAAGATAATTGCAATGTCATAGGATTTTTTTATCATCTAAAATGTTTTTTCTTCTTTTGTTACAGGGTGTGTTGAGGGAAGTGTGGTACATGCTAAACGTTTGAGTTATGTCAATTGGTAGCCACTTTGGTACGTCACCCTGAGAGGAGGACACAGACCTCCCGTGACGGCCTCTCGGCTCATCTTATGGCGATGCTTCACCTGAAACCCCCTTAGAAGATGACGTCATCTCAAGATGTTAATTACCATCATCAGTCTCAGCAGACGACTCCGCTATTTAACATTCACAATAGTACCAGCACAATTGAATTTGTAAACCGGAAAGCGTTAATAAATAAAAATGTGTTTGAAGCTCAATGTCGATCTCTGACAGTGAACAGCAATTATTTGCAAGTGGACAGCAGCAGCAATGCTCTTACTCCTGATTACTTAACCCGACAAAGAAACGAAAATTCAAAGTTTCTGACTCCTGACACTTGTTACAATAGTGATGTTTCGTTTGTTACTGCGCCACCTAACGGTAGCAACGACGATGACGACAATGGCAATGATAACCTGGATTTTATTCCATGTGATTCATCAAGATTGGACGCGGAAGAGTTGTCTAGTTGTAGCAGCACCGGAAGTAGTAGCAGTAGTTTTAGTTGTTCATCAGTCGCTTCCAACAACAATAGTAACATTACTATTAATAGTCATAATGATAACAAACATCATTCAAACTTATTACATCAAACATCAGTGGACAGAAGAAATCAGAATGCTAAATTACCAAATTATTCCGAAAATAGTATTTCAAACGGCATCACCGTTTCTACTGTAAACTTACCAATCACTACAACTAGCAGCAGTGGTAACATCGCAACGGTCAACGTTCCGTTTGGTTGGAAAAGACTGGTCAACAACGGTATCGTTGTTTATTTAAGGTAATATTACAATTTTTTAACACTTTTGCATTTGTAATTAATTATTGGCATGCTAACAAAAATATCGTTTAACTCAGAACAACTACTGTGTTACGAATTTAATGTAGCACTAATTTTGACGTTCCTCATTAATAAACAATTTAGCATTTCCAAAACGCTGATAATACAAATAAATTTCTAATTTTAAATTAGCTAAGCCAATCGTAAACTGAGAAAAATTTCTAATTTTAAGAACTTGCATTAACTTCCGGTCATTTTCTGGAAATTTTATTGGGTTTTACAGCACTTGAGGTGACACTTTAGTATAACCAAGCGTTAAAAGTATCATTTTCATTTGCAATTCAATATCTGAAAATAAAATTTAGTTTAAATGTACTCCATAGAATCTGGTGTGCACAGAACTTTGCTACTATATACCGTATAATATACCTTATACTATACCAGATGGTTATTGTGAGTCGAGTCTCAAAGTTGTTTTAATTATAAATTTACAGTCAACTTGTAGTATGTTATACTATCAACAGTATCATGTATGTAAAATCGTTCTTAGTTTTTGTTTTTTTTATTTGCCAACATTTTTCTATTGTTATAATAGTTGTTTACTAGCAGATAATAATCTGGTCGATTATAATCTGAAGTTGAGGTGCTCAGTAGCTTAACTAATTGTCATATACCACTAGATTATATTACGACTTTTTATCAACGCGTGTTTCAAATCACTCCTGCTAGCTTTCCCTCGCAGTTGCAGGGATTAATTGTCCACTTGAAAAGCTAATTGGAGGTCGTTTCCTGTCGATTTAATGAAGAGCAACAATTCGATGATAAAGAAGAGGGAACTAAATGATCGTAATGTTTTATAAAGGGAACGAGTGAAAATGACTCTGTGGTATTACCTCACTAAGGTATGCGATGGTTTTCTTTTTCTCAGAAAACAGCAGAGCAAGTAAACGATAGGATGAGGAACGATTTTATTTTTTCGAGAGTTTAGAGATTAAATATGAAGGGATTTTAAAAGATGAAAAAACAAGGTCATTGGCCTATTGGTTTAAGGTTTTCTTTTTTGTTTTTTTTTAACTTTTTATCTTTTCCGTGTAAAATTTAAGTTTAAGAGAAAGGACCGGTTTCTTTTAAGTTAAATCGACGTAAAACTAATTTATTAAAGACAATTCTTTGGAAAAACTTAGCTAAGTTATATAATATTTTTTTCAATTATTTCAGTCCCACTTTGTCGCAGCTAAACTCCGTCCAACAGGTTAGCGACTACCTGACTTCAGAAAATACGTGCAAGTGCGGTCTCGAGTGTCCTTTGGCTGTAAGCAAAGTTTTCAACTTTGACCCAGAAATTGGTTCTCGAGGATGGTCTGCCGAGGACATCTCTGCTAGCAATCTGGCTACTTTGTGCAACCACAAACGAAAAACCGTTGCTATGGCAACGTTGCAGCAAAGTGTCAGCGCTAGTGTTGCGGAAGCATGTGTAAAGATGGGCGGCTCTTCCGAAACCACTGGAGGACAATGCTCTTCATCTTCAGCTAAAGGTGAGTTGTTAAAACAACTTTTGACTTTTTCAGCAGATACTTGCTGGGCAAGTTACTCGATGATGGATGACAAACCGGAAGTCAAGTTAATTTGATTGATTGCCACCACATAAATAGGTTATTGATCGTTTAGAAAGATCAAAGTTACTGTAGCAGCAACTAAATTATCTTGTTTTTTAAATCTTTCTTTTGTTTGTAAGAGCTGTAACCGAAACTATAAATTTAAGTCAGCTTATCTAACCTAGACCATAATATTATGTATTTTCAAACAAACTGGTTCTTTAATTTTGAGTTTCCTAGCAACAATAACAAAGTTGCAGCAATTTGTTAGTGCATAGTTTCTTATTATTTAACAAGATTAGTTTTATCGTTGCTTACTAAGTTACTTTCCAATGATAAGTACATTACAGTATATATTATCTTGACATTTTAAATATTAAAATTACTTTTTTCATCTTTCGACCCTTTTAATTTGTAATATCTAAATTGCTTTAATCGAGCTTCGATTTTATTGTGGCCGTGAGCGCTTATTCAATGCTCTTAACTCACGTAAATGCTCAGTAGGTAATACTGTATTGTAAAAGTGAACCATTCTATTACAACATTGATTTTTCAAGTTGTGTTTGGCATCTTGCTGTTTGACTACATACATAGTACTGCTTTTTTTTCATATTTACATAATAGACTTTTGTGTTTTCATCTACTCCATTTTTACAGGTGAGTGTTAGCGGTTGGTTGATCACGCCTACTCCTTGCGCAATCACCACCACCATATGGAGTCACGCAAATTCTCACTTGACTTGAAAAGCGAAAATATGGCGTGTCATTTTTCAACCTCACATTAACAGCTTATTTGATCGTTCACTCCTACCCATCCCGCCTTCTTTTTATTGATTTTTCGATTTTTTATTTGTTTTACTTTGTTATAGCAAATTTTGTTTTCACTATTTTTTTTTTGTTGGCTGTGAGCATGACCTGCGACATTTAACTTTGATTTAAAGCGATCATTTTTTGTTGATCTGTAGCTATGCGTTTTATTATATTAATAGCATATTAAATCAAAAGCAAAATAAGAGTATTACGATTTGTTAAAGAATAGCGTTGTAATTTAATTATATACTGTATTTGACAACCTATTCAAAAATAACGCATGGTGAGGCTCTGCGTTTTATCACGTTCAAATAAAACCGGATTAGCAAACCTTTAGCATCATTTGCTGAAAACAAAATTAAGAGATTTTATCACCAAATTTGGTAGATTATAATTTGCTTAAGCTTCACGGAGTTGTTTAGTCAATACTGTATTGATGATCATTAATGCGATAAGATAATTTTCTACTAACAGATTGAGCTATTTGCAGCAATTATTTTTCCAATGAATCCTAATTAGCATTCATGTACGCAGTTGCTAATTCGAATGGTTTTATTTGAACGTTTAGCATTATTATTTTCAACCAGATGGTGCTCCTGGTTCTTTTCTGAACTGTTTAGTTTTTTTGCACTACGTAGCGCGTAATTTGCATAATTAGTCACGATATACTAGTCCTAGCTGTGATCATCTAGTCAGGGTCTTAGAAGCAAGTAAACGAGTGGGGGAGGAAGTTTGTTGACCCACCCCTTGTTAAAAGCTCTTCATCAATTATCTGGCGTTTTGATGCATGTCAATTTTCCTTAGTAACCAGTGTTTTCCATAGCAACTTCATTAGATATTAGTTGGATATTTACGACAATCGTTTTACAATTTCCCGCTAATTTTAATATAAAATTTACTATATAGTACATTTTATATTAAAATAAAAATGGTGTTAAACCACTTCTGTTTTAATAAGATAATTTTTTTTTACAGTAAATTGATAATAGTAGGTATCATTATAAGTTATGCGACATACAGTATTATTATTATTATTAATATTAAGTACTTATCACGAACTAAATATTTCAAGTTGCAATTAATATTGACAAGATACGGTATCTATTTCAGAGGAGTTTGGTTGCCCAAATCAGAAGATTCGTTCCTGCAGCTCGCCTATCAATTCAAACGATGATTTAGTTGGTTCTGAAAACGATGGCAAAATTAACCAGTTAACTACATGTTCAAAAGATGTAGTCAACAGGACTATAAAAGATGCAAAGTTTTCTACAATAAATGACGCTTCTTCATCGTTAACTACCACGAACTCACATAACACAACCGATATCAATGCGAATCAAACTTTAAATAGTGTAAGAAATCAAATTCTATCAACTTCTGCAACAGGAACAAGCGTAGTTTGGCCTACAGGAACAGATTTAGAACAAACAAATGTGGTGGGAAGACTTGCTAATTCCCAGTCACAACAGCCAGGAAATCCTTGGATGGTTGTTCCTTCCACTCAAGAAATGTCATGTTCAAATGCTCAGAAATGTTGTTCCATGGCCGCAACAAATTTTCAACATCAGCAGCAACAAACGCCAGGTTTCATGCAAGGGCTTCCTCACTCGCAACACACACGTTGTAACTGTTGTCAAATAAACCAGCAACTAAACCAACCGTTGTTGCAGAGGCTGTCGTCTAACGATGGGTTGCGTAAAACCTATGATGCTACGATGAACGTGCAGGTGCCCGCAATAGGAAATTGTGCTAATTTAAGTGAAAAAAATCAAATATTAGGAACAAACAGTGAACAAATACTAAAAGAAAATAACGCTGTATGTGTAAATTTAAATATGGTGAATTCACCGAATGTAGACTTTATAAATAGTTTATCTTCCGGTATAGAACCTATGAAATCATTGGCTGTGATTAACAGAAATTTTGTACCAAGTCGACAACAGCCGCAACAGCAACCGGTGACAAATACAAGACAGATATTTGCATGCAACACGACAAACACGGTAATTAATCAGCCGGTAATAATGTCAGTTGGGGCTGCCAATGAGACCGTAATAGATCCTACAAGTAAAGGCCATTTGGCTTCCAATATTAATAGACTAAACGAAGGTTGTAGCAGCATTCGTATCCCCCCTCCTCAAGCACAGCCTTTTCACGCCCAACAGCGCGTTCAACAACAATTTAGTTTTACTACTCAATATCCACAAATGGTAACAAATCATCAACCAAACGGGCCAAGTTCCGACTTTTTAATGTCATCGTCGCAACAGCAGCACATATACAACCAAAGAAGTGAATTTCTGACAAGTAATAATCATAATTTATTAAGTCGCACACATCAAGGCTCGTGGTTAAGTCATCAACCATTACAACAACAAAACGGAACTATTTTAGCTAATGTTAATCAATCACAATTTATTAATTCAAACCACATGAAATGGCATCATCAGGGTCCTCTGCTAACCAATCAGAATGGGCAGTTTCTACCTGCTGACATTCAACATTTAGTCCATCAACAACAGCAGCAGCAGCCACCAGTATTGCTACAAAACGGCATTTTTAATTCCTCTCAACCTCAGTTTCGTTCTGTTGGTTTGTCAAATGTAATCGGTTTACGTCAACAGCATCAACACCAGCAATTGGCTAATATGAATGGCCAGCAGTTGGTTTTAAATTCTGCTTCTGGACTTCAAGCGGCTTCTCTATCATTTTCATCAGACCCTACTTCATTGTTTACAGGTAAATTTCATTGATGCTTATTATTTAGCAATCTATATAGGTTTTTTTATGTAAAACTAAACATTGCATATATTCCGTTATTTGATAAATTACTGATAACGATCTCTGTAAAATTATATTTGTTTAAAAATAATAGCAACATACAGTAATTTATTATTTCGAAATTGATGACTTTACATTGAATTATTTAGTATGGTTTGCAAAGCAAATAATTTGCGATCGATTTTTGACAGGTATTCAACCTAATGACGTGGCCATGGCAACAGGTGGCTTCGTCGGACAGCATCAAACTGGAAGCACAATGGTAGTTACTAAATTACAGTCTCAAACTGAAGTAGCGCAACAGGGTTCTTTATTTGGTGTTACAATGGACGCTAATGGTGGGCAGACAATATTTCAAGAAGCTGCCGACTGTCGAAAATTAGTGGAAGTTACTCACGATGGTCAACGTATGTTCTTTAATGCAGGCGAGACATGTAGAGGTCCCGAACCTCAACTGGACGACTCTCATGGTATGTCATTATCATGTGATCATATGGGCGCAAATGAATTTAAGACAGCACCAATGCAATTTTGCAATGCCAATGGACCAACTGTAGTGAGACAAGTGACTCCATCCATGGGAGCCGCTCCTGGACATCTTATCATGTCTAATTGTGGGCAGCTGCTGATGACGACACCTGGTCCGGGACCACCTCAAACAATGGCTGTTTCAAATATAGCAAGTATTCCTTCTGGTCAGTTAACATGTGGTCCTATGCCACCACTTT
Source organism: Helicorthomorpha holstii (assembly GCA_013389785.1). Classification (NCBI taxonomy): domain Eukaryota; kingdom Metazoa; phylum Arthropoda; class Diplopoda; order Polydesmida; family Paradoxosomatidae; genus Helicorthomorpha; species Helicorthomorpha holstii. Next base: position 11,079,238 of record JAAFCF010005748.1, on the reverse strand, counting down.
CGGTCCCTAACGTAACTACAGTTACAGCTACGATGAACCAAGTTATTCCAACAGTGGGTGTGGCACAACAGCTATTAGGACAGCAAATGCAACCTGTATTGCAGTTTGTTAATACATTTGCAATGAATGCCATGCAAAATCCGGTCTTTATTCAGAATGGGCTTCCTCAGACTGTATCCATCGATGGAATTGGTATATCAATTGCTATTTGAAATTATTTATAAATTAATTATTTTTATTATATTAATATAACGTAGGTGGTCAAGGTCCTTCATTAGCTATTGGTGGGTTAATACCTACTGCAACTATTGTAGGTCCCGGGCTTCAAGACGATTCAAAGAACGCTCATATAGATGTGTTTGAAACTAGAAACACGCCTAGTGTTGGTTCAACTTGTAGCACGCCATTGTCAAATTGTGCCTCTACTCCTATTCCCGGTGGCGACTTAACACAAGGGACGAGCGCGAAAAAACCAAGAAGAGGACGAAAATCAGGACCACAAACGGTGGCATCAATATTACAATTAGGTTCTCAAAATTGTTCAAATGCTGCACCGATATCGTCAACATCCATTCAAAAAGTTGTAAATATACAACAACCACAACATCAACAACAACAACAAAATGTGGCTAATCCTTTAATGCAAACAATAACAATTATTTCAGGTAACAAAGTGATTGGTTACCAGAACATTGGTCAAGATGCATTGCATTCTCGAAATCGTAATTCCTTTTTAACGGCTCAGCCAGCGGCACCATCACAGCATATCAATGTTGTTCAACCAGTTAATATTTTTGGTGCTAATCAAGCTGCGGCTTCTACAATTCTTCAAAACGTATCTTTACAACAAGTTATGACCGGTCCATCTGTTCAACCAATGACTCTACTTCAGGGTTTGCAAGGTTATTCAGTTATTGGGGGATCTAATGCTGCTGCTAGAGAATCCGTTACAATGACCGCTACTGATCAAATGGGTCATCATCACCTAGTAGAGGTAGATGCTTTTGGAAATGCCCAAATTTTAAATAATCATCAACCACAGATTATTAGTATGAGACCGTCTGCAACTACAAACCTCATATCTAACTGTAATAGTCAAAAACCGGTTAATTCGATTTCGATGGATACAGTTTTTGGAACTGTTAGTACGGGTAATGCTAATACGGGAATGGGAACAATAATGATTACTAGTGATGGTACTCTAGTTAAAAATATTGACCAGACCGAACTAATTAATCGAACAAATGAGACGCAAATTAAATTTCAGAATTTTCAATATCAGCAACATATATGCCCCTCTCAGGTGGTTACGTCTGAAGTAAGGGTTGATCCTCAGATGGTTAATTTGCTGTCACCATCTTTGACTCAGGCAGAAGGATCACCAAGAGTTTCATCGTCTTGCCATCCTTCTGCCACAAATGTACAACAGCAGGAACCGCAGTCTGTAAATAGTAACAGCAATGCACTTCATTCGCCAACAGTACCAATCATCAGTAGCACTAACGTAGACAGTGTGGAAATGGTTAACGACAGTAGTCGAGAGGATGCCGTTGAATATAGTCAGTTAGAAATTATAAACAATAAGCTAAACTTTAATGAAGAAGTTGTTAACGCTGTTTGTACAAGCACGTTAGAGGAATTTTCGTTTGATCGAAGTTCAACTGATGAGTCACAAGTAACTTCCAATCAACCAAATGAAGAAGAATTGAATGAATTTGGACGAACAGCAATAGGAGATCAAAACGCAATCGAAATTGTGCCTACGGAAGCTACCACAACAACGTTAGAATCAGAACTAACTGACATTCAAGATGATAGTTACTCAGTTGACAGTACAACTTCAGGCCAAATGGATTCATTACTAGATACCGGACTTAGTGCTAAAAAGCGACGTAAAAGAGATGTTTCAATTGGCAATGGAGAATCTCGAGTAAATCCTGAAGGTAGTCAAAATTTGTATGGTCTATCAGATCAGTTTTATTGACAATATTTTATAGACGATACCTCAAGTTCCTCACCGCCTCCTTCTGGACCAAGATCTTTCAATGTTGGTGATCTTGTTTGGGGCCAAATAAGGGGATTTCCCTCTTGGCCTGGAAAACTAGTTCGAGAAGACGAAGTTAAAGGAAGTCATATGTTAAAGAGTGAAGCAGGAAAGGTTTGTGTTATAAGGTAAAGTGAATGTGAAAAGCAATTGCTAATTCTTAGATTTATTTGGTAATTAGCTTTGGGTTCGCTGGTTTGGTGATCATACCTTCACGCAAGTTGAACCTGAAAAATTAAAAACACTTATGGAGGGCCTGGAAGCACATCACAGGGCTCGGAAGAAACACAGAAAGTATAGTTAATTAATATGACGTTATTTCATTATTTAACTTTTCAAATTTAACTTTCTAAGGGGACGAAAAATGAATAGCAATTTAGAAAATGCTATTCAGGAAGCCATGTCCGAGTTTGACAAACAGGAGGAGCTAAGTGGTGGAAGCTCACTGAGTGCTGCTGAAAAAGTAAGCAATTTAGAGAAAGCTAGCAGGGTTCGACTAACTAAAAGGAGGAGGAATCGATGACCATAACCTCAACTCATTCTGTCAAAATGTTGAATATACTGTGTTTGTTTTGTTGTTGTTTGTTGGCGTTATAGTTTAACAGTATATTTCAGATTCGGTTTTGTCACCCTTCCTATGCAATTGCAAGGATTCCTGCTAAATGTAGGATAAAACTGATCCCGGTGGTTTGATATAACATTTGAGGGCATCTAGTGTTTCTAAAACAGCTAAATTATTAACCCTCTAATTTCTGTAATCATGTTTGTGACAGGCCTTAAAATTAATTATTACTAGAAAAAATAATGGGAGCCTTGATAAAAGTATCTATGTATCGATTTCATGCAATTTTTTTTCAGTAATTTTATCTGATTATATAGAAAATTATGTTGTAAGGAAATTTGGAATCGGTTTGCCTACTCGGAGAGGGGTTAAAATATGCTTTTTATACCAATTATTACTAAAGCGCTATAGAACATCACAAAAGTTTACGTCAAATTTTTACAAAAATAGTTTATTATGAAGTCATTTGTAATAAGTTTACTAAATTTAGATTTGAATCTCTTTACTAGTTAAATCATACTAAAAGTCTTATGATTTCAATTTAACGTGTAATATTTGAAACGAATCTCATTTAATGAAATTATAATTTTATTATAAGAATGAAGTCCAATTTTATATTTATTATAAAGTTTTAGAATTTTGTGATGACCTATAGCGACTTTTGTCGTCCTACTCAAACCCAGTGATTTATAAACTTTACCGGTCATTCAGACGTATTTTTTAAATTAACAAATTGTAATATTGCAGTATATTGAAAAGGAAAGAAACGGAAACACTACTGATAATGCCTATAAATTCTAAAATTATATGATGATATAGATATTTAATTGCTATATTAACTAATCTCCAGCGTGTAAACATATGTAAATCTACAAAATATAATTATATAAATCCGATTTTAATTATATAAATTTATAGAGAAATTACAATATTATTATTATGGTTCTAAAGACTAATTGTTCATGTTTTTTCTCTCCCTTAATCCATACCACATACATTTCTTGCTTTTATATATCTTGATATTTGGTACTAACTCAAATTTATAAGAGATTAGTACGAAATGAAATTTTATTTACTGACTGTTATTGCATCGCTATTTAGACTAAAAGTCGATGTGCGTATGTCAAGTAATCGGATAAACAAATTGGCAAGTCTTAATTGTACATATTTATATAGAGAAAACAAAGTTTGTCTCGGATCTAGTTTATGTAAACCTGTTTATTTTAATTTTTTTGTGATCGGCGAATTTTATTTTGAGGGAAAATGAAAAAAAAAAATAATTGAAGACGAGTATTGTTAATAATAATTCAGGTTTTAATTAAATAATTGAGATACATCAATATTTATAAACCTTTAAAAAAACGCAATTTGCTTTTAACTTTGACGTGTTTATCTGAAACAGTTATGTTTATTTAAGAATGATCGTTTGACTATATAGTAACTGTTTCATTTGTCGTCAGCTGAAAACAAATTCTACTGAAATGACTGATGGGAATGATACAGTAATTGCTGATTCTTTAGAAATATTTTTTACTGTAAAGCGAAAAACTGTCTTCAACTTCTTGGTACAAAGTATAATCGCGTCAAAATGTGTCTCGTCCAATAACAGTAAGGTTTAGTCGTCATCATTCTCATTCATCGAAATTCATTCTCCACCTTCTACAAATTATTTATTTCGTCAACAAGGGAAAAACGAAATATCCTCCAGGAATTTAGCCACGAAAAGCAGTGTCAGCATGTTATTATAACACTCGCCCTGTGTCGTTTCTAGACGGTTTTCTAACTCGTTCAAATCTGAATTACAACAAGCGATATAGTAATATTCAAAATTTTATTAAAGTAATTTATCAACTATCATCGTTTGATCGTGAAACGGTTGATGCCGATATAACATCAGTAGCACTACAAAATAATGCCTTGGCCAACTCATCATCTTTTTCAGTCGACAGCTCTTCACTCTGCAAAAAACATCATTTTTAATTATCATTCTAGGACTTAACCAATAAGAATGAATAACCTTTACAGAAGCGACATCCTCATTTTCAGCCATTTTAACGAGATTTGAAATTTGCATGTCTGGTCGAAATCCATCCTTTGACCAAACTCGTTCTGCGTTATCCAATGTAAATCTGGTGAAAAGCATATATTAAGGAATGAACGTTTTCAATCAAGTTCTCTATAATTTACCCGCTTAACAAACTGCCAGGCGTCGAAGTTACCGAACTTCTTCTTGTGTTTGACGACGACCCAATTGAACTCAACGTGAGACTTCTTTTTAATGAATTCTGATCTTTCACAGTTATATTTCTCACAGATAAGGGTAAATACGGCATTTGTGAACCGGATTTCAATTCGCTTTCAATAAACGAGTCCAGAAAACTTAACGTCCAGTCATAACAGGTAATTGGTTTGCTAAATATCCGCCTGACATTTTCTAAGCTGAAGAGTATTTGGCACAATTCTTCAGACAGCTGTCGTACCATACAATTTACAGATGCCAAACAAGATCGAATGCAGTTTTCTACTTCCGAATCAACGGATAAATCGGCATGCTTAATTAAAAACCTTTTAATGGATAACAGCAACGAATAGACAACTTGGTGATCATTCATATTCTTTTGCAAAGACTGAGCAAGTAGTGAAAGAACAGCTTTGGTATCGGTCGACTGAAATTCACTTAAAAACCAGGAACAAAAGAGAACTAAATCTTTGGATGACCCCGAAGAGCGAAGAATATTCAAACTAGTGTTGGCAGCGCAGCAAATCAACTCGTGATTAGTATTTTCTAAAACAAATTTAAGATATTATAATTAAAAAAAAAAAAAACAAGAAATAACGGATGGCTTATTAACCTTTGCATAGAAGAATCTCAAGTTGAAAAATAAGTTGTGAGTGAAAATGAAAAGGAGACATTAAAATAAGTGCAATGGTTTTTTCAAATGTCCATATTGGATCAGCTGATTTAGACTGAAGTAAATGTGCACATCGAAGAATCAGCTCTTCGTTCATACATTCGTCAACTGTTGATTCGATATATTTCGTTAATTTTGGCCAAACTATGTGAATATTTAACGCATTGACTAGACAGATGAGCAAATCGAAAGTTTTAGAGCGAATGCTAGTATCTGGATGTTTGAGACTTTCAATAATTAAATCCTGATGAGCAGACGCGTATCTAGGATGAACTTTTGTGACCATTAGTGTTAACGCTTTTAAGCCCATATATTTCATATCACTGTTGGACGAGTGTAAAAATTTGGCTATCAGCGTTGACGCAGTTTGTAGTAGTTTTTCTTCAGGAAAAACCGATACCATTGCGCATATACATTGATATAGAATAGCATTGGAAACGGTGTGATCGATGTCAACATTTTTAAGAACATTTTCCAGCACTTCACTTAACGAGGCTTCCGTTCCATTACATAATAATGGCAATAATTTTAAAATCTCAATTTGAAGCCATGGTGCTGGAAGACTATGGTAATCATAATCAGATGGGAATTTACGTTGTAAAATCTGTCTTAAAATATCAAGGCACGGTTCTAGTAAATCCGTATAATTACTTGGATTACTCTAAAATATTATAAATATGATTAGAAGTGATTATTTATGTTTTAAAACAAGTTACTAACCCGAGTAACATGAGAAATTGTGAAAATAGCAGTTGAAACCACTTCAAGGTCGCGATCTTCAATACATTTTTTTAGCGCTAAAACATGAGTGGTGTCGTTTCCAAATGTAGAGCTAATTTCTACAAGTCGTTTAAATGCAAGAATACCCTTTTTCCTTATTAAAGATCTAAAAATACGATACCATTTCTTATTGTTATTTCCAAATATTAACTAAACACGACGATTACTTTGGATGTGAATGCATTAGATGTTCCACGGTGCTTATAAGAACTGGTGTCATTTCCTTATTTGCCAGACAACATGCAGCCGTTAGTGCCATGCTTACTTCGGACACATCTCGACTTTTTAAATCCTGAAAAATGTTACAATCAGAAAATAAAATAATAATGATTAGCTAGAATTTACCTTTAAGATGGTATTGATTAATAACAGAGTTAGTTCATGGTCTCCATTGAGAAACAGGGTAGCAGACAAGTATCCTAAACATTATGATTTTAGTTATGGATTGCAATGCCTTGCAGCTGTAAAAATAATAATACCCATTCGTTTTTCTTTTAAGGAACCTTGCTGAGCTAATTTAACAGAGTGAATATATAAAAAATTAGCAGAATATCCCATCATTTCACAATAGATTCCTCTTGTAAGAATTTCTCCGACTTGACTCTGTCAACAATCAAATTACCATTAGATTTGTTGTTAGGATAATTAATATTTGATTATTTTTTATCATTGTTTACCAGCGTCAAATTTGGACGAGAAATGTATGACTGCAAATGACGAAGTTCTCTTTCGATGGCCAAATCTCGTTCCTGCAAAATTATTTATTGAGTTACTTTAAATTGGAGCATTCAATTGTTGACCTATTATTGTTACCTTTTTGGACGTATGGCCGCTTACAATTCGCAACATTTTGAATTAGGTCTACGAACGCAAATTTATAATTAAATAATGAAATATTCACTGTTTGAAACATCAGTTTTACCGAATCCTGCAAAATCACCGAAAGTCTGAAAGAGCGGACGACATTATTTTGTCACATTTTACTTTGAAAAAAAGCGCCGTTAAAAACTTGCTATATACGCATTAACCGGAAGTAACAACACATCTTGATGATGAATGACACTAGTTCTAACCCAATCAAAAATGAGCTATCTGCTCAGTTACCGGACGTTCCACCTTTAAGTCGACCTTATAGTCGGCATCAAAAAATTCAGATTTGGCGCTAAATTGGCGGTATTCTACTGTCCGTTCGTTGCTCGTTCATGGATGTCTGGATATTCTTTTTTTCTTCTTCTTCTGGAAATTGGGCATTTTAGTAATAAATTTTCTGCAAACTGCTATCGAAATGTCTGAAACACGTTTTAATGTTTCTGGAATGGCTAATGGCGATGAATTTAACAACATGATAAATTTATTGAAGGTAAGATGGCCAAATACGCAATTTTATGAAGTGATGACAAATTACTGTAAAACCGTTTTGCAATTTGCATTAAATGTCAAATTAATTGAATTCTACAAATTTTACTGTTTTTTAGCAGTTGTATGTGTATTGTTTGTATGACCGATCCATAAATATTCATGATATACTTCAGTCAGATTTGTTTAATAAGTTTATCATGATATTTAAATGTTCTGCAATTTAGGTTACTAGCTTTAAAATACTGTATCGGTAACATGAATGCTTATTGGCTAATCAAATTGCTATTATTAACTTTAATCACTATTACTTTATTGTAAAACACAAAGTGTCATAGTTTTAATTTCATTACTGTTTTTAAAATTAATTTTTCTATTTTTTTTCTTGTCAATCGCAGTTAGTACCGTGTTTCAACATACTGTTACATGACTGTAATTTGCTCTGTGACGATTAACAATAATACGAATCGCTTTTGTTTTTTAATTCTTGCTTAACATTGATTTTTTATTAACATGAATTAGAATCCAAAAGAGTTAAAAGAAAGTCTAAACCGTGAAGGTTTACAAAAGGCTCAGAGGGAAAGGTTTATTAAACATTTGAATAAAGCAATCACCAGAATTTTATTTTCGTTTTCAACAACTACTCAGGACAAGGAAAATGTTGCTGCAAACTTACCAGATAATGTAAAAAAAAATATTTGATTTTGAAATGGATATACTGTATAATTATTTTTTTTCATTTTTTAGATTGACGAGAATAAGGCGGCTGACATACTTCATTCAGCTATAACTGTATTTATTGAATCTTCTAAAAACAAGCAGTTTCCACCCTTTGGGCTTCATGAAATTGTTTCATCATTATATAGTAATGATTTTAATTGATTCTGTATTGAAATTTAAACCTCTAACTGAATATTTCTATTTGCTCATATTTTCAGAATTGTTAAACGAAATCAACTGTGAGAAAATTAAAAATTCGATTTTACAATTATGTGAACTTTGGTGGATCCAGAATTTTGATGGTAAAAATGCTGTTATACGGGACGTTATTTTTTTATTACTGAAAAGAGCATTGGACAAGCAAGTGGTATGGTGCGAATGGTATTATTTGAAGTATTGTTATGAATCAAAGTCATTTTGTTTTAACTAGAAAGCCGACATTAAAAGAGTAGCGAAATTAATTAATTACTTGAGGTCTGTCGATCTTAAAGAAGAAGAAATAGTAGTTTTACTTAAATGCACGACTTCCAATTTTATGTTAAGTTTTTCAGAGGTAATTTTTGTTAATTAGTTGCCGGTTTTTAAATTGATATATGGAATATTTCTAGGGTCGAAAATTGATTTCTTCATTTTTCCTTCTGAATTCAGGACTTTTACCTCAACTGCATACTGCAGTCAAAATAAAATTAACCGAATACAACAAGTAATTTATTTATAAACTTTTATTTTACAGTAAAACTGTAAGAAAGTGGTGGATTTAACAATATATATAATTTAGTGCTAAAGCTGATGCTTACGGCGAAATTTATTATAACGCTTGGAGACTGTCAAGTGGAGAGGCTATCAATGCTGTAAGCAATTACATTATTCTTCGAACCGATCTTACACCGATTATTTTGAATTTTATTCAAATTAGGAAATTGAAGAAAAGTGCATTCAAGATTTCATGTTTCATTGCATACATGCCTCTAAAGAAGCTTTAGCCAAGACTTTACGAACTGTAATGTGGCTGGTTTTTGTGCTTTTTATGGTGTAATTCTAAAACTTTGTATTTTAGGTGCTTGGATATATCCATAACTTAAAAGAACAAAAAGTTGTCGGGGAAATGCTTGTACGATTATATCGGCCTATATTATGGCGTTCACTAAAGGTTGCTTATTAATTATTTATAATTTATTTTGTGGATTTTACTAATCTTTACTTTAGGTGGCAAATGCAAATGTTCGAGCAAACGCAGCTGCTTTATTTTATATTTTATTTCCTTTAATTAATCCTGATGATAAACGAGTGGAAACGGAAGAAGAAATTGAGAAACAGCTCCTTGATGCTGCAGTATGTATTGTATTTGATACTATTCATAATATATGCAACTCTTGTTAACTTCATCTAATTTAAGGAACTTTTGAATGACGATTTTCCGAATGTGAGAATGATTGCGATCGAAGGTGTTTGTCATATATGTAACAAACATTGGGAATCATTGGATGGAGCCAAGTTAAGGCCTCTATTAGAGCCTTTAGTTAAAAGCCTTGCTTTTGATGCTTCATCTGCCATGGTCAGAGCTTCAGTATTTAAAGTAACTGAGCATTATTTGTTTTTAAGTTGATTTATATTTTACATATAACCCATTAATTTTTTTTAGGGATTTTCTCATTTATTGGATAATGTCTTGTGTCATGGTGTGATGAAAGATCTGTTGTGCCCCTTACAGAATTGCATTTTTGATGTTTCAGAAAGCGTTTGCATTGCTTTTCTAAATATGTTGTTATCAATTAAAGGAAGACGAACAATTAAAGTATGTATTTACAAAATCACAATTTATTAGCTCATTAAAATCATGAAATAATTTGGTGTAGTTTTGGAACATCGTTCCTGCTGAAAAATTGCTAGTTCGCTTGGAAAATGGATCTCCAAATGTCAACAAACGCATTGTTACGCTATTAATGGATGCATACCATCCCAGTAGCAAAGAAGCTAATTTATTAATTAAGCGCAGCATGAAGCTTATCACGGATTACCCTAACGCTTATTACAATTTTTACTTCGAATTAGCACGACTGATCAAATTGGAAGACGCTGGTAACATTTCGTTTTTATTTAAAAAATAATATACAAGGGATTAATTTTTTTTTCTTTAAAGTTTTTTACATGTTAGTAGTACATAGCTATTTAAGAGGTTTTTGCGGAAACGTAATTGCTAAGGCAATCGAAAGCGGAGATCTCGATTTTTATATTGATCCAAACGATTCCGATGAAGAGGGAATTGAAAGATCAATAGGAGAATCAGACAGCGATGAGGATATGGCTTTACAAATGACTGTCATTAAAAGTCTACTTGAAGTTATTTCCATAATATGGATGACAAGAAAGCGTGAATTAGAAAAAGTACCTACAGTATTTATTTTAAGGTTGTTTATTTTTAAGCGTTTAATTTTAATACCCGATTTTGTATTAATAGGAAGAAAACAAAAGACTGGCAGCAACACTTGAGAAACGTTATGCAGTATCAATGACAAAATTTTTTAAAGTTTTTAGAGTATGTTTGCTAAATATAACTCATTTTATAAAACGTAAGCAAATTTTAATGGTGGTTTGATGTTTTTACAGCATACGGAAGCTATGCAACCATTGGTGTACGTATGTGGCTTTCTTTCTGCAAATAAAGTTCCAAATGCGGTTAGTTATTGCCTAGCCAAGTTTAAATCTTTACCTGGTGATGCGACGGAAGAAATCTATGCTCATATATTAGAAAGCATGTGCAATTGGAATCGAGGTGATGAGTTACTAGAAATAATTATTGAGTGGCTGGAGTCTGGTTTTCAGACGAGCAACAATCAATTGTCGAATAAAAAGGTACACAATTGTAATTTGTTAATTGCATGTTGGTTTTTTTAAAGCTTTTTGTGATACATTAGAGCCGCTGTGGCCGGACCGTACGATTTGAGGAACCCAACGAATCTCAGCCAAATCTAGGTTTACAACTTGTATCATATCTCCTAACGAGCCCCGTATGTCGCCGGTGTCTTTTAAGTAATTTTAAATCACATCTTGAAGAATTACTTAATGTTCTTAAAAAATCGCAGGTAATATTTTGGCAAAGTTTATTATTGGTCAGACGCAATTTGCTAAATGCATAATTGTTTTTTAGAATCTCTTTCAAATGATTTTAAACAAAGAGTTATCTGAAGATCATGTTTCAATCGCATTTTTACAACGAGCCTTTTTATTGACGTTTGAGTTGTCCATGCATCTTCAAGATAAAGTAACTAATATTATTCAACTTGCAAAAAAGATTTAAAGGATATTGTTTATTAAGAATTTTGTTTTAATGTTTTAGAGTGAGAATTCAACTGTAAACGTTATCGACTATCTTTCTAAATCGCTTATTTGGATTCAAGATACGGTTTTAGTTAGCGTAAATAATAACGCTAAAAATAGTATATTAGAGACTCAAGCGAATAACTCTAACCGGTCAAGATCTTATAATGAAATGGAATCTCTTGAGATCAATATTTCATCAGATATTATTTTGGTAACTAAAAGTGTAAACGTTATTGCTATACGAGTTTAGTTGTTAATTTTGGTGAATTTTAAGAGTGTTTTGAAACAACTTTCGATTACTTTACTTGCCAACGTGTGTGACATGAATTTGGTATCACAAATTGCCCATCTTTTGACTGAAGTTTTATCAAACGGTTAGTCATACAGGCACCGATATGATAATAGTATATTAGTAATTTTTAATTATAAATTTCTAGAGTTGTTGATGTCTGCTAAGGAATCCCATAATCTCGTTATTTACTCGTTAAGATTATTTTGGAGGCTTGAAGAATATTGTTTAGCCAATAGTAAAGAAGACAACGACTCTAGTTTAACTTTCATTCCGGATGTCTTCAGTTCTTTTATTAATACTTTAGCTAATCATTCAAAAGAATTTGAAGAAAACTGGCCTGATGTAATTAGAATGGTTTTTTTTAATTGTACTGTGTATATCATAGATATGATTAATTGTTATTTTTTGTTTGCAGATGACTAAATCTTTTAAAACTCCTTTGCGTGAACTGTTGAAAAATTTCCAACGCTATGCGTTTCTTGAAAACAGTTTAAATGAAGTTATGAAGATGGTTTTAAACGTGAGCTTGACCGAATGTTCTGCCAATTTTATTGATGTAATGTAATATTTTTTTATTAAGATTGAGTACGATGTCTAAACAAAATCCTATGCTGTACATGTTTTACAGGATATCGATGAAGATCATATAAATTCAGTGCCAAGTGTTACCTTATTTTTATGGTCTCACATTTCTTCCCAGCCAAATCTTTTAAAGTAATGAAAACCCATACTTGGTGTATTTTTTATAATTTATTATAAATTGATATTTGCTTGTTTTAGCAATTATTTAGAAGGATTGAAGAAGTCGATCGATTCTTTGAATGTTGAAACTGTCGCAAACGTTGGTGCGGTGTTATGTATTCTTAATATGTTAAAAGACAAAGGTACTCACATGACGGTCATTTATTATGTTTATAGTGTAGACATCTAAAAACTGTTCATTATTTTTTTAGGAAAATCTCGTAGTTCTGTTATTAAAGAAATTATTTTTAGTTTAGAAGACAAGATGAAAGAAATGCCAGCCAATCTCAACATCGAGTAAGTATACGTACATATTATAATAAACAATTTTTGAAATTAATTTTTATTGATTTAACAGACAAATTCATTTTGACGTTCTGAAAATATCATTTAATAATCTTAAGAAATCTTTCGATTTGGTGGCTTAAGACTTAAGTGCATTATTGCAATTACCGGAGTATACCGATAATTCATTTTCACAATATTCCCCGTCTTGATTATTCTACTGTATATTGTATATAACTAATTTTTCAAATAAATAATAAAATTTTCTACAAAGTTTCAGTTTTTGAATTCAACTTACTCAAACATTTTTAAAGCAGACAACGTTGTAATTGATCAAGAGGATATTTGTGCACTTATACTGTCGTTTGGGAGTTCAATTGTTATAAATGTTACTTAATGTTATGGTAAGTACGAAGTGTAGTAAAACTACATGTACCAGTACTAAATTCTTAAAAAAAAAAAAATCTCGCCCCCAGGTGGGCTCGAACCACCAACCTTTCGGTTAACAGCCGAACGCGCTAACCAGTTGCGCCACGGAGGCTTACATGAAACTCTGTCATAAATAAGTACTATAGCGTTTAGTTATTTGATTGGTAATTGCTGAATTAATTTGTTTTAAGAATATAAATAAAAATCTTGGACACAAATGTCAATCCAATAATGTCAAACGTATGACAATTCATTGCTATAATCATAACTAATTATTTGGTAAGCTTTTAATTCCTTATTATGCAACGCCATAACTTAGGCATGCGCAGTGTAGTATTTAATCGGGTGCTCACATGACCACACATGACGTGATTTTGCAATATACTGTACAGTAGTTATAGTTTTTATGAAAAGTTGTATCTAATATATACTGTAATTTGTATTGCTGTCGAATTTAATTTGTCAACAGGGATTGTATTATTCAGTTTCACATAAATGAAGGATACGCTGTGAAAAGATGGAAAAAGTTCGGAAACCACGAGATAAAGTGAAAAAGGTTACTAAAATGATTGTAATTAACAGTTGACAATGTCTTTAATAACACTAAAACTTGCTGTACTGAACTTTGTTTACAATTTGTACTGATAAGATCATGGCATTTGCTCTTGGTCAGATAACTGGCATGTGATTGATTTGCATATTCAATAACAATATTTTAAATTGACATAACTATTACAAAGATTTAATCTACGAATTCAGATGATTTTAATTAATAATTACTTTTATTATATAAGTCGCCATATTGATTTCCAGGGAGAATTCCCTACATAATTTGAATATAACTAAAGCGACAATGCTTAAATTTTAGCTTTTTTATATCTTATGTATAGGAAAAAGAAAAACGGAAAGCTAAAGTAACGATTGATGAAGAGGCTTTGCCGATTAATATAGAAATTTCTGCTACTACGTCTGGTTTTGCTACTTCAACTTCGTCCCAGCAAGATGTTGAAATTCATTCTGTTAATCAAACTTTATATTTAAATGAATCTAAAGAAGCTCCTACAGAGACCTTAAATAGTGCAAATAAAATTGACGAAAGTGTAGATACTGAAACTAGCGCAGCTGAAAATGAATCTAGTCAAACTGATAGTGTAGAACAAACGACAATTAGTGAGAATTCAAGTGCCAAATTGACAAATTATTTAACTCTACGATCGGAGTTAGCCACTTTGGAAAGGATTCAAGACGAGATTCCGGAATATGTTGCATCTGCTCCGTTGATAACTGAATTGGAAGCAGCAGCTTCTTCAGGTTTATCGTCTTCTGAAGTTTTGAGTGAAGAAGCTGAAGACGATTCAATTCCGGTTGCGAGTAAACAAAAAGAAGCTGTAGTACATCGCAAAATTGTTGCTAGAATTGCCGTAAATGAAGGCGATACGATTGTGAGACCGTTTCTGGAATCTCAGTTAAAAGCTTTATATTACAACCAAGAATTGGAAAGCAACGATCTATACGTTCAACATTTTATTGAGGTAATTTATTGAGTAATTCTTGAATAAATGCAACTTTTTTAGTTTAATGTTTGTTTTAGAATTATCGCTGTTTTGATTCGCACGAATTCTACGAATTAGTGTCTTCTTATCAGAAAAACCGCCAGGATCTTATAAGTACAACAAATTTGTTCGATGAACTTAAACAATCTTATAATTTTAAAGAAGAACATGTTTGGGCTGCCGTTACACATGTCGCTAAAGCTCAAGTAATTGCTGGCATTTTTAGTATTCATTAACACTGTATTACACTTTTTTAAAAAAAATATTTGATCTGATTTAAAGAAAAAGTGTCTCGATGGAAGTAAAGTTATTGGCAGTTACGAGTATAGGAAAGCTGTTTTCGATGAAAATATGTCAGAAGATTTAAAAGACGTTTTATTGTCCATTCAAAAGGCTGTCAATGAAACCTATGCGCTTCACGCGTTCATGGTTGAACTATCAAAATTGCAAGTGGAGTCGTATATTTATCATCTTCTGATTGCTTCTCCCCTTTTAGCTGGAATTCCAAGAAATGCACCTGTTCAAGGTAAGCTGTTTCTATAATTGTTTGCAGTATGACTTTTAAGGTTATACTATTTTCTTTTGTAGTTTGTTTTCTGGAAACAAGACCAGGGGAATTGATAAATCATGTTGATAAGCTGAAATGTTGTATTAGCATTCTGTTTTCTTTCCAAAGACAAGTTTTAAAAGATAAGCAGTTCATTTTAGACAGCCGCAGTTGGCTTACAAGATTAGTAAGTACAGACTTATTATATTTGAAGAAAAATTAAGTTGTTGATAAATGCTGATTTAGATAGCAGTATTGTTAAGAGTTGGAACTTTTGAGGATCATCTTTTTATTGTGAATCACGTCATGCGATGCCCCGCTGGTATATCGAATTGGGCAGCTTCTTACATTCAAATACCACTTCCAGTAGTAGCTTCAGGACCATATTCCATCGGTGGTCCTTTTCTGGATCATGTTATGACTGTTATGGCTACTGTTTTGCTTCCTGTTCAGTATGACTCAATTAGCAATTATATCTGGTTAAATACGAAAGCTTTATTTACATTTTTTTTTTACTAAAGAGCGAGAGATGAGTTTTTGAAAAATCTTAAAATTGATACACCTGCAAATGCTACCAACGACGACAATGATAACAAATGGGTTTTAGTCGACTCGGAAG
The DNA here is from genome assembly GCA_013389785.1 of Helicorthomorpha holstii. NCBI lineage: Eukaryota > Metazoa > Arthropoda > Diplopoda > Polydesmida > Paradoxosomatidae > Helicorthomorpha > Helicorthomorpha holstii. Next base: position 11,063,077 of record JAAFCF010005748.1, on the reverse strand, counting down.
GGGAAGAAGTCAGATCTATATTGTATTGCATTGATAAAAGTTTGTAAACATTTTTTTTTATTTTAATATTAGGATGATGATCCAAAAAATTGCTGGTTACATTTAAGAGAAAGCGATCTGGTTGCCGTATTGAACCAAATTCCTATAGGCTGTTTGTTTAAGCATATGCTTGGAGTATTTACGATTGACGGTAAATTTTTTAATTATTTAGTTTTTGAATAGTTATAATGGACATGTATGTCGTTAATGATACAAATTGCAGATATCGATCATTATGATAATCGTTTTATGACTGATCAAGAAATGATGAGAGTGTTTTCTGTGGCAACTCAATTAGTCCGTCTTTTTAGGGAAAGTTTTAAAACGTACAATCTGTCTAGGTATAAACAATTTACAAAAAGAGTGAGCCAATTTATAAGGTAAAGACTCAAATATTTCTTTATTAAAATTTATAGTTTCTGTATTAACAATATTATCTATTTTAATAGATATCTAGTGATCAATGTAACTGATCATCTCCAAGCTTTTTTAAAATTATATCCTGATGTGCCAGAAGTAATTCGTTTACGATTACTCACCGAATACGATCAGTTCTTTCTCCGATCGACTTATAGTATATTTTCATCGCAAAGGTATGGTTTTCTGTTAATAAATTCGTTCTGGTTTAATGTTTTAAATGCTATTGTAATAGAAAAGGAGCTTGGCAGTTTATGGCTGCTATGCCTTACACAACTGTTTCAGTTGAAATGCTTTGGAAAATTTTATGGCTATTGCATAACGATTATGAAGAAAATTTGGTAAGCATTGAACAGGAATTATCAGCTAGTGGGTGGCAGAAAAAATTATCAGGTACTTTTTTCTTAGCAATAATAAAATTGCAGTAGTTTTAAGTATTAGGGCTTATTAGATCAACATTTGCATCTAAAGTTTGAAGAGCGTTTATTATCTCTTCCTGAAAACGAAGTATATTTTTTGTTGACTGCATTTGCAAACATGGCAACGTCAAGAAGTGCTCAGGACCGCAATTTCATAGAAACTGTTGGTGGAGAAGTATTTCAGGTTGATAAAATTTCAATTGATCACAATTTCGGTTAACGTAAAATCGTGATTAACTATTACTAAGTTAATTTTTTTTTAATTTTAGATTTCATTTATTAATGAAGCCTCAAAAAACATGTGTTTTAAGTGGGGTCGAGAACTTTTGTGCAATTTAGCAGTGAGACATCAATTTGTGATGTCTGTTTTAGCGCAAGAAGTTTCACAGAATATAGAAAAACTGGGAAAGGTATAATTCTAACAATAAACAATAATAAACCAAAATGCTAATTTGATTTTCTACTTATTAGTCGGCTATGTATTTATTTCAAGAGCTTCCTCTAAATTTATGGCAACCACAAGAAGATGACATTGCAATAATAATTAGATGGCTGAAAGAATTTCCTCCGTCGGCCATTGAAAATCAACTTTCGCAAATGATTTTAAGTCAAATGAATTGGGAATTCAACGACGAGGTATATTATTTTATTTTTTAATTTTATCGATTTACATTGATATTTTTTAGGAGGATCAGTTGTGGTTAGATATTTCCCTACATCGACAAGTGCTAATTGCTATTTGGGAAAGCTATCAGCTTTATATTTCTATGTCTAAAGGTGGTCCACTATTTGAAGGCATTAAACAAGTTAATTAATTTTTAAAATTAAAACTTTGATCAAGTTAATAAGTATTTTTATTAAAAATTTTAGATTACCAGCATTGCAGCAGCACTTAAAAGTGGTGTATCTCCAGAAAATGTTTTCAGATGTTGGTCATGGAAAATGCTACGTACGCTAAAAGTTCATGTCCACGATATCCCATCAAATATTATGCAGTTTATGACAATTAGACTGCCAAATCTTTTAGAAGATAATGATTTACTAAATTTGCGCTGGAGTGTGCGTGATCGAAGTCCATTTTCAATTTGCGTTGCTTTCAGAATGACAAATATTGGTCATGGGTAACATTCAATGATATGTTTTAACATTAAAATCGTAGTCATTAATTTGATGTTTAGCATTGCGGAAATTTGCCAAAATATGGATTATTTACAAAGTTTAATGGATCAGCAATATTACGAAGGTGTAATCGATGTATTATATTCAATTACGCCGTTGTATTTCAATTGTGGTCATTATCTATGGACAAGTAAAACGTATGCATAATTATTTGCTTTTATTGTTGCAGTATATTGGTTATAATAACCTGTATTTTTTTGTAATAGATTTATTTCGGTGATTCAAAACTTGTTAGTATGTGATGTTACTTATTTAAAAATGGCTAAAAGTATGGTTGTGTCGACTTTTCCTGGTTCATTTTTGAAGATGTTCTCCAGTATGATCGAGGTAATAACCATAATGGACGGATTTGCCATTCATATTACTAATAAGGAAATATATAGGGTCAACTGCAACATAGTGAAAAAATGAATTGGTCAACTGAAGTTATTGCTGCATTTTGGACTGAAACGTTTACTTCCTTACCAAACTGGTCTAAAAACGAATCTGTACTTTATTTATTAGACAACATATTTATGTCAACTTTCATGAACAACAAGGAACATAGTTATGCTATTTTATCAAATCGGCTTAAGGTTAGTTTTGAGAATTTCATGCGCTTCTTTTTTTATGCTTTCATGTACAGTAAATGTGTTATTGTCACTGTTACATTTTAAGTGAAGTGTCTGTTTATGAATTGTAGCAAATTCTTGAAGAGTCAAACAAAAAGGTTAGTCTGTGCGATTTTAAAATTTTACAGTTGAATTATTATTTTTTGTTAAACGTCACATCACTAATTTCGTAAGATCTTAACTCACAACTGCTAATACTGTACTATACCTTGTATATTATGAATGAAGACTTGTTATTTACTAACCTGCAATTCTATTAATCACACGATATTAGATAGCTTTTACAACTTTTTCTTTGATTTGTTTTTTGTATTATACGAATAATTTAATTGCACAGAACATTCATCTTAGTATTATAATTGTATTGTAGAATGAAGCTTCTCAACAGGGAGCTGCAAGCACATTGTCTTCATTTTTATCTTGGATGACAACAGGGTCTGGAATCCCTTTCACATTTATTAGTAAAGATATGCCGAAAAAGTATTCCTGGTTGTCTTATGTGTTACTGGAAATCGAAACCCAAACCGATCGCCAACTGAAACTTTGGAAATATGTATTAAAAGAACTTATAGCTAGTACTTCGTCTACACCTGATTTGGCTTTGAAGGTTAGCAGCTGTGTAATTTAATATATGATTTTTATTTGCTTTATTAAAATTTTTTAAATTAGAAAGCCGCAAACTTGGAAAATTCCATGGTTTCTCCTGCTCATCATTTGCCAATTTATCGATGGAGTTTAGCAGTTGTTGAATTGAACGATGATTGTCCTTTAATGCCGCTATACTGGCAGAAATTTTTTAATTATTATCTTCAACGTTTTAATCAGAGTTCAGGGTATACATTTTTACAAGAAAAGGTTATAATAGATAATTATTTTTGAAATCTTATGATTGTAGAAATAATGTTAATGAAGGTGTTGGATATCGGTTTTTTACACAAATGAACGATGTGTTTATTTTGAAAAAAATGAAACAAAAACTACAGAAACTTGTTACTTATCACGACAAAATGAAAACTGCAGCTACTCCAACGCAAGGTTAATCATCTATTAGCCATGTCAGAAATCTAATTTGTTACTAAAAACAATTCGCTTTTTTACAGAGACAGATTCTGTCGAAGAGTTTAGTTTACCACATGAGAAGAAAGACTGGGAAATAAAACGATCGAAAGAAACATTCCATGGCAATTTGCTGAAGTAACGGTTGTTGAAATGAAATCTTTAAAGAGATTTTTAATTTAATACTACTGTGTAGATTATATCGAACAATGTTACTGTGGTTAGAAGAACCTCAACTGCACGAACCGAATTTGTACTTTCCAGCGCTTTTAGCCGAGTATGATCCGCAAAGACTAAATGCCATTATTGTCCAAAATAGCAAAGTATTTATTTTTATATTTATATCGTAACCAGTTCTTGAAAGCCATTTAATTTTTTTAGGAACCGTGGCTAGAATTTATTGACCCAAATGTAATACGAGGTTGTAGCGCTGAATTACACAAAGTGTGGTATGAACGCTTATTTATCAGAAACAGTAGGAAGAAATACAAATTGAGATCAGATAGCATCAGCATATGTTCAACTGGAGGTAGTATTTTATTACATTTATTGGAATTGAATATGATTTTATTATAAAATCTATAGGAGTGGAAACCATTCTTAAACGATTGCGTTCATACGATGAGCCTGCTCCGCCTCCTTTAATTTCTGCGTTGAAACCCGTAATTCCAGAAGTATCAAACAGTCTGTTTGATTCAGGAAAAGATGTTCTCGAAGGTTTAACATCTTACTTTTCAGTGTTGACGGATTTTTCAAAGTATTATATTGATTTGCTGGTAAATGTCGAGTATTAATTTAATTTCTCTCTCTTAGAACTTATTGTAATCGTTTGGCAAATCACGTTGGTCTGGACTGTACATATATGGATTTACTTCCTCAAATATATCAAAACGTTGAAACTGAGGTGAGTATTACGATTATTTGATAAGCATTCATGAAATTCATTATTTTGTAACGATCAGGTGCAATTATCTGTGGCATGCCAGAAAGGTCAGTCTTCATTTCATCTCAGCTCTGACAGCGGCTGTTTAGGACCTGCAACAATTAACTTGAAGGTTTATGCTACGCTTGATATTAAAATTTGAAGATTGGGTTACTTATTTTTTGTATTACAGTTCTTTGAGATGAAGGAAATTTCATCGGTTAAAAATCTTGTGGAGCAAAATCGTGCTGACTGGTTAGCTTCAATTAACGAATCTTTTCTAGGTCCTCCTCAGAATCTTTGTTGCTCAGCGGTGTTTATTGAAAATGTTATAAGGTTTATATAACAGCAATGGCTATTTAAACAGTATCAAATATCTTTTTTTTAATTGTTTTAGCTGTCTTCTTCAGCAATATAATAAAAAGGTAACTTCTGGTGACACTGTAAGCTCCAAGAAGTTTCGTGAAGCTGGTTTAACTATATTTTACCATTTGTGTGCTGTTCTCGATGGGGATACTGACGCTTATCCACCTACTAAACAGCTTTTATCGTCAAGTATAGATACTCTAGGAAAAGTAAATTGTTTTATGATTAAAGCAATTCTGCTATATGTTTATTAAAACTGATTAATATTCAAGGAGCTGATAAGAGATAAAGGCGATCAGTGTTCTCACATACTTCAGTTAATTATTGACTACCAAAGACTGTCTGGGTTATTAATACCTCTTTTTTGCCCAAGTGTGGCTGATACTGCTACATTTATTTTACTTTATCGTCAAACAATTACAGTTTATAAGACTGAATCTGTTCATTTGGCATGTATGATATTGAGCAAAGTAAGTACAGTTAAATAAGTTACTGGATAATTTTTAATTTATAGTGATTTTTTAACTCGAAAATTTTAGTTTGATATGAAAACATGGTTTGCCATTAATAAACCACGAGTAAGCGACCGAACTGAATTGTTCCAATTGATAGTTTCTGCATTAACGGAACTTGGATCAGACATTAAAGAAGAACTGCAGATTATGGCTGAAGTTTGTTTATTTTTAAATAAGATATTTGCATTTTTTTTAAAAATTATAACTTTTAGTTATATTATCAACATATATCCTCGATTTTTTTGTATCAATTTCCTGACATGTATAGAGAAGTATTACAATATCTTTTCAAAGGTACGCAAATTATTCCTATACGTAATCAAATAAATTATTTCATTTTAAATTTCAATTTTAGGATTGGCAGAGGATACTTTGAGTGAACTAGTTTGGTATCGTGTTCTTCATAGTCTTTTAGAGCAGCATGTCAATTTTGAGAATTTAACGGCCAATGGATCTTTATCAGCAGATACGACTGTAGTTGAAATTGCAGCAATTTGTTCTGCGTTTGCTGAAAATCAAGACTACTTTGCGCTGCAGCAAGTAATAATGATAGAAATCATTTAATAGAATAAAATCTTATTAGATAATTATGATGATTAGGTAAAAGAAACTTTAGAGTCTTGTGGAAAATGGTTGTTGGATCTTCGAAAATCATCAAAAGAGATATTATTTCAAACGCTTTATAGTAAATGCAACCGAAATATTAAACCAGTAGCGATTTTTCTAAGTGCGATGAGTTACTGCTATATTTCTCTCGTTAAGAGAAATGGGATAAGAGGAACCATTTCATCCACGAGTATGTATTAATTAGCATACTTTATTTTCTTAATAACTTTAATTGATGTCATTTAGTGATCGATGACCTGTGGACTTGTATTGAACATTCGTTTAGTGCCTTCATTTTGCCTGTGACACAGTATGGTGAAGTGTGGATGCCTTGGGTCCAAGATCATAAGGAAAAGGCTATTAATGTTATGGACTATTTTGTAGATTGTATTACTTACGCTGTGACAACGTTGTATGGTACTGCCGCTTGATTAGCTATATTTTAAAATTGTATTTAAATTTTTTTTAAACATTTTAATTCATTTCAGCGTCGACGAACATAATGTCCCACATTTTAAGATTATATAGCGAAACCTATGCAAAACCTAAAGTTAGTGAATGCGTATTAGAAGCCTGCCATTGTACTTTGAGTAAACTGCCATGGAATTCATTTTGGCCTGATATGGATTCTATTGATTTGATGATCCAGGTAAGTTGTTAGGCTACTTTTGACTAAGTTATAAGATTTTTTTTTATAATTACACGTTTATTTATGATTATTTACCTTTCTTTAAGATTATTGAACAAGGACTACCTGGATGTTCTGATTTCCTTTGTGAGATATTTTTTCGTATCAGCTGGCCAGAGGTTGTGCATCATATTGCTCAAGCCGATTACGTCAAAGCAACAATGCCAAAAGTTGTAGGAAGTTTACTTCAGTTACATGTTTGTTTAGGAGTACTTCCGACAGCAAATAATCAAGTGTGTAATACTTTCAGTTGAAAAAGATTTGTGGGTTTATAAAACAAATTTATATCTGTAAAACAGCTTGAAACAACTACTCGAATGTTAACTGCGGCAACAACATATCCATGGAACTTGCTGGATGCTGAAGTTTATCGGAATTCACTCCAATATTTTAAGAGAACATGTACTTCTGAGTGGGTAATTGACGACAAAGAATGCCCTGTATTAAAGTAAGTTGTTAATGTTAAGGTTACAATTTTTTGTAAGGAACTAACAGTGCACTGTTTCATGACACTTGAAGAATAATAAATTTAATTCGATTTTTTATTTTGAATAGTTTACTGCAGGTGGCAGCTGAGTTTGTTCCTGGTACCAATCCAGTATACCCGGGTGTTATTAAAAAACGACAAGTTTATGTCGATTTTATAATAAACTTGACTTGTGATTGCGCCATGAACACTAAACTTTTGAATAACCACAGCGAACGTTTTAAGGAAGTTATCACCACTCTTTTAAATCATACAGAAGCTGTTGTAGCCACAAGTAAGGCGAATCACAACCTTTGTTTTTGCCAAATGTAATAAAATAAACATGGGTCTCATTTTATTGTAGGCTCTCACCAAGAAACTGCTTTTTCGGAGTCTACAGTGATTGCCAAATCAATTTTATACATTTTCAAGTTAACTAGTATTAAACGGCTGCAAGATATTACAATGAAAGCAGTCATTGATTGGCTCAAAGCTCATCCTAGGAGCATTATACTGAGAGGGGTTTTATCGGCTTCTTCAATTTCTATCGAATCTATGCATTATAAGGCTGAAATAATTGAATCGCTGATTGAAGCGTATTTTAGTACAGGTAACTTTCCGAAACAAGGAAAAGCACAATTAATTTAAAAGTTACTTATCAAAAACATATTTTGTTTTAGAACTGGATGGAAACAAAAGTTCTCATTGGCATTATTTGGAATCCGTTATGAAAGTGCCAGCAATTGAATTAAACGATTTAATCATTGAATGTAAGAGTCGTGGATTTCTTTTGACTCTGAATGCAATATCTGGGCAAACGCTATGTTCATCTGTTTCTATTGAAAATAAGTGGAAAGTTGCTCTTCAGATAGTGGAATGGCTGAATGACAATCAGATAAATTTATCGTAAGAAACGATACTAAAAATTTAATAATAAACTTATTTAATTATAAAGTAGTTATGGAATTAAAAGTCACTCTGAATTCCGTGTTAACGTTTTTTCAAATTTTTCAGAGATGACCACGAATATAAGCTGGTATTGTTGTGGTGGAGAGTATTGGATGGAATTGTGGAATCATCTGATGTTAAAGAACCCTTAACTATCGCATCTTCTCTGGCCCAGTTTTCATCGTCCGTTAGATTTATTGGCGAAGACAGATATAATCAAGGACTTTTGTCATTTTTGGGATTGGGGAAAAAGTCACCTTTATCTTACAAGTAAGATTGAATTGTTCTTACTTGACATAAAGTCAAAAATGTTTTTCTAATTATTAGACAAAGTCATAAAATAAACTTATTTTTTTCAGGATGAGGTTTATGGCCAGAGTGGTAAATGCTTTCATATTACAGCAAGCACATTACTTTGAATTACAATGCAAAGATAAAAAGATCAATTCGCAAAATATAGCCAAACTTTTTGAAACTGCACAAGAGCAATTGTTAACGGCGGTTTCAAGCAAAACGTACGAGCCATACAAACCATTGCTGGAACACATTAAAGGTTTTATTAATAACGGTGACATTAAGTTAATGTGTTTCAAACAATTATTTGAGTACTTGATCACTGAATTATTTCCAGATAAACTTTGTTTGTCTTTTATGACGAGTAAGTTAAATAATAAGTAAAAACATGTAAAATGTTATAAAGTTGTGTAATGTAACGAAATGACAAAGTTTGAATGAATGTTATCAACCAAATTATTTTATTGAAATTATAGGCAACTTTATTTTTTTCTCTAATAATCGACGTACAGTAATTTTAAAAATAAAGTATACAAAATTAATTTAATGTGTATGTAACAATATTTAAGGATGATCAAAATAAAATGGTTTTTGTTATTTCAAAGTTAAAGTTAAGTTTGTATTTTTTAATCAATTCATGTTTCCATTTTTAAATTACAGCAGGACAAAATGCATATAAAAAAACAGTATTTGATTTTGTACTGTGTTAATATAGTAAAAAATCTATTTTCAGCCACCAAACGGGCATATCTTCTTGGAAGTGTTTTCTCCATTATATAAACATGCGCACGATTTCTTAATTACTGTTTCTGAAGGCATTTGTTTACCGGTTAATTCTTGTCTTAGTTTATATAGTTATACGATCGTTATATTTTAAATTTATCCGATTTGTAGACCTGAACATACCACGAGTACAAGTTAACTGCTTATTTACTTTATGCAGCGATGTCTGTCGGTTTGCAAACGAAGGATGTCATCGTCTTTTTACATCGTTTAACCAAAACTACCAAACCTAATTATATTGATTAGTTTAAAATGTGGTCCACTGCTGCTGACGGTATGATATGTTGCATCACATCCGACGTTAAAGATAAACCAATGGGTAATAACTAATTGCTAAGACTAAATTGATGAGATAATAATTATATTGCTTGATGTATTTATAAAAGGTTGCAGAATTTGCGTCACTACATATTCCATGATCACTCATCAGCAAAAAAATGATCGTGGGAACCAGAAAAAGTAATGGAATGACTAAAAGAACAAGAGTGGAATAAGAGATGGTATAGTAACTAAAGTTAGAATACAGTGCATGTCATATTCCGAAAGTTTAAACATTGTTATTGTGTTAGAGGTGCATGTTATACCGACCAAGATGATTCTTCTAGTTTTGACTATTGTCCAAGCCCAACCGCGACACTTGTTCGTGAAGATGAAACAATTGCAAACCGCAACTTTTTAAATTGGACAAAACTGTATGAATCAAATTGGTTAGAACTTCAAAAGAAAGGACTTTATTGGCCATGTGCAGTGTGCAGAGGTAATAATTCTTGCAGATTTGGATTTATAGCACCTTTTTACGTTATTTTCGCTTATAAAATTCATATGTTGATTTTTGGCCATTTTTGAAAAAACACAAAGGCTATGGCCTTTGCACTTTTTTAAAAAATGACCATTTTTGAGAAAAAAATAAAGTTGGTTAGAATTGCATACAAACAACTTCGTTATAAGTATTTCTATATGCTGATTACGATTTCGCTGTTTTCAGATCGAAATTCCGACTCAATTACTGAATTCAACAATTACTCTGCCAGAAAAAACGATCAAGAAGATTTCAGCTGCATTTCAGTTTAACAAGTAAGTCGGTTGCATTTTAAATGAAATTGGCATCGTTTTTGCAAATTAAATAATTTTTTTAATGATTGTAATCGTGCTGTTCAAATGATGTAGACAGTTGGAAAGATGATGAAGAGTTGATTCGTCTTTTAGATGAAAATTAATTTCAATTTGACTCTGTGGTTGAGCTTCCACCTGAATGAGTGAAACTTAGTGAAATTTCTCTGAATGAAAGGAAAATTATGAATAAAAAAAAAACTAATATTAAGAAAAAAAGACTTACGAACGTTAAAAAGCAAAGCATGAAGCTATATAAAAAAAACTATAAGAACTCTCCAAAAGCGAGCGTTTTATCGTTGTTGTTTAATACGTTTTTTTTT
>JAAFCF010005748.1:11012888-11047335 GCA_013389785.1 Helicorthomorpha holstii | reverse complement strand
TTTACTTTTTATGCGCCTTTTCTTGCTAAATAATTATTAAACGCAATAAAATTGATATCAACAAACAAATTTACTTTTAATATTTTTATTTAACATGAAAAACAAATTGTATTGTAAACATTGAGTGTTTAATTCAAAATAATATTCGCATTTTCATAAAAAAATTTAAAGTTTCAAGTAAATTTATGTTCAAATCGACTGTATGTTGACATATATATATATATAAATAAATCGACAATAAATAAATTGATGTTCAATAGGAACATTTTGCATTCAAATTAATCGATAGGATACCGTATATATTAACATTCATTAAGCAACATTATAAAGTTATTAGCAAAGTACGCGCAACAAGACTTATTTCCGCAAAATATAAAGTTATTAGCGTAAACTTAAAATGAGTGCGACAAGACATAATTCCGCAAAATAACATATTCATTCGATTGCCAGTTAAACAGTTAATGTGACATCAAAATTGGATAGTTGGATAAACCACCATTAACATCTCCACCTAAATTTAACTCTCGATTAGGTAGTTTATAACTTCCTCTTTGTTCCATCTTTATACATTCTGGAATAGGACACAATGACAGACACAAAATTACAACCGGTGCAGTCCTCACTACTGACAAGTAGAAGATGAGTTTTTGGATTAAAGGAAACTGCATGATATCCAGAATCATTGCAAGTCATTTAGCACAATTGATACACATATCCTTAATAAAAATAAAATACCGTTTAGTATACACAATTTAAGCATTAATACAACGTAATTAAAACACTTACATCATTAAAGATAGCCACAACCTCCTCCAACGTATTATGTTTATGCTCACTTTTTCTTAACTGTTTAAAGAGACCAAAGTACGGAACCTGCAATCAAATTTATCGTATTAAATGATCCTTTATAAAAAGTTACTAATTTTGTTTTAACATACCTTATTCAGATTTATATGAGGAGCTTTTCCTTTTTAGCGAGGAAATACCGGAGTGCTCTGGCCGTCCCAACTGGATAATTCTTTGATATTTCTCAAGAGATTTTAAGGCCAATGATATAACCACTGATAACAGTCAAATCTTGGTTCTGCACCATACTACACACGTATTTAAAATTCATTAGTCACACTATTTTACATTGTTGGCATCCTTGTAATTTTACTTGTAATAGTTTGGCACCATAATGCAGAAACTGAAGGATCTGAAGAATCTGCTGAGTCAACTCCACTGATTGCCATGATTGAAATATCAGGAAACAAGTTGGAAATTGCTGTAAGAGCTCAGAGAGCAACTGGACTGACAACATTACCTGAAACTCAGCCATAAGTTGTACATTTTTCTATTTCAATTGCAGGTCATGGTGAGCCTTCACCATTTAGAGACATCAATCCAGATAACATATTCATAGCAGCACCACCTGTAACCATGATAAAATAAATACAATTAGATATCAGTCATTTAATTAAACTCAAACCTTCAGGTGCAGATCGTGCTAAAACAGTGATGTGGGTAACATTAGGTGTTAACTTAATAAAAATTGAAATATTCACTCTACTCTTTGTCCAGATTGTGATATTTTCTACGAGTACTAGATCCTAAATCATTTTAAAACAATGTAATGACAATATAATTAGTATTAAATTTAATTACTTACTCGACCACATGCTAATCTCATGCCTTTTTCACCCATACAATGCGCACATTGATTATTAATAAAACTTACACATTAATTCACACATTTTTTGACAAATTTATCCAATCTTCTCTATTACAAGTGCACATGAAACTGGCAGTTAAAATCTAATTAAAAAAATTAAAATAATAAATACTGTATATATTTTAAAGTAAACAATTATCATTTACCTTTCCTATAAAATTTCGCTTAAGCTTAGTTACCGTATACTTTTAATCCAATATTCACAATTCGGTTCGCTAATGAGTTCAATGTTAAGAAAAGTACTTTGAATATTGGTCCATATTAATAACCACCAGTTACACCTCTTCTAATTCTTGGAGACACATTTGTAACCGTTTCCTAAGTATTCAAAATTCTATTTGTAATAAATACTTCATAATTATGACGTGAAAATGTGTACCTTTTTAAGACAAAATGTTATGATGACAACAAATCTCCAACTAGTTTCAAATGTACACCTAATTATGGCACTACAACAGCGAATTCGTAATAAGAAGATCGAAATACATATAAAAAAAGTTGTTTTTAAGCATTTTTAAGCGACTTTATTTATTTCTTAAAAACGGGCATTTTTAAAAAAAATGCAAAAGCCTTTGGGTTTATTTCATAAATTTCCAAAAATCAACATATGGATTATATGAGCGGAAATGGCGTAAATAGTGTAAAGAATCCAAATCTGCAAGAATTATTAGCTTTAATAATTTTCGAGTATAAATTTTTTCTAGAGTAAAAATTTCATCACTTTCTTATTGTCGTTTTTTTGTCCTTTTCAGGCATTTAGAGTCGGAATTTCAGCCTAAAAACAGCGGATTCGTAATCCGCAGGTCGAAATACATCTACTAAACGTGTTTTAAAAAAACGTTTGTTTGCTGTTCTTTAATATTTTCAGAGATTATTTCTACTTTTTTGAACAATTTCTTGTGTTTTAATCAAAATTGATTTGTTTTGCGTTTTTAAGTTTTAAGCAACTTTTCTTGTTTAATTAAATTCTTCTCTTTTCACGATTAAAAAATTCTCCCACCAATTTTACAGTATTAAACTAATATTGCATATTTTAAATTATCAACTTTAATTACTGAATCTCAAAAACTTTATTTCTGATTACAAGAAACTATGTTTAGAATACCGGAATAGCATTCATTACTCATGCTAACGTTTTCATTTTTCATAATATTTATTACACCAAGAGAGTCTGCCTGCTGCAATGTCTTCGGGAGTTAAATCAACAACGCCTTCACTGCAGCACAGTTGTGTTTGCTGATTGTAAACAAAACATCCTCCATGGACTTGACACAGCCCGCTAGTTTCCCCTAAATCATAAACTACGTCATTGCAGCAGGTTTGGTTTCCATATTGATAGGTTTTGTCTTTGCAGCAACCTATATTATCATCAAAAATGATTTCGTGTCCACAGCAATACCCCCCCTTTCTGCCCTCGGGATTTTTTCTTAAATTGCCATCACAGCAAACCTAAAACATGAATTCAACAACGGTGTAAATCTTCGGTAATCACGGTAAAATTCTTTTTTGAAAACCAAGAACAGTTATCTTACTTGTTGCTCCGGATGATAGAGATTTTCCCCGCAGCACTCAAGATCTGACGAGTTCTGAATCGGTCCATTTATGGGAAGAAAATAAACACTAAACCCTTCCCCAGGTTTCCTATCGCCATAGCAGCAGTGTTGAGTGGTCGAATCATAAAGTTGCTCATTACAGCAAAGTTTATTCTCCTCCTTGTCATATAGTGTATTATTACAGCATGTTTGACTGCCATTTAAATAGTTATAAGTTTGCTTTCCACAACAGATCATTCCAAAATTGTCGTTATTTTCGTGTACAACTCCATCACAACAAATACTTGTCGTGTAATCATACACATCATTTCCACAGCACCAAGGATCGTCTAAATCACCTTTGTCATAAACTTTGTCGTTACAACAAAACTGCGTTTGATAATTGTAATAAGTATCACCACAGCAGCCATGTTGATGCGATTGAAAGTTTTCAATTTCAATTACAAACTCCTTTCCGCTCCCTGCATTATAGCAACACAAGCTGCTTTGGTTGTTGTATGCTTGAGTACCACAGCATAAAGAAATTTCATTTGGCTTGTCCAACAAAACTCCACTACAGCAAATTTGTTGAGAGGAATTGTAAAACTGGACGCTGCTAGAGTCAGTAGACGAGACACAGGCAAACGTTTTGTTGGTTGATTTGGCTTCCTCTGACAATGCAATAGTTTTACCATCAGCACATGCAGATGTTCTGGTGTCAATTAGGGCACTGCTACAACAGCTCCAGTAAACGTTATCTGGTATTTGATAAACAGTGTCTTGACAGCATGTGTACTTTAAACGGTTAGTGATGATCTGGTCTCCACAGCACTGATAATTCTCGGCATCAGTTGGGATTGAATATCGCATGCCATTACAGCAAATGTCGGTTGTGTAATTATAAGGTGTTCCACATTTGACTGCAATTAGAAAAAAATAAATATTAGTTAACCAGAAAGTCAATAATAAAAAAATGACTTTAGCTATCGCATAAATATTACATCGTGCAAATTACGGCAACCCCAACAAAATATCGTGCAAACCCCAACAAAATATCAAGTGAATTACCAGTGGCGATAGCAGTCAGCAGTAGAAATAAGTCAAAAGCACTTTTCATTAAAAAATTCATCTTGTTAGCGCTGTAATTCGTTGTGAGAAGTGATGAGAAAAATTATCCTTTTATAGAATAAATTTTATTTTATGTTTTTGACATGGCTAATAAAATTGCTAATCAAATTGTAATACTGCATTAATACAGAATTATGCAAGCTATCGTGTCATTAGTTATATTTTTCCATTAATAAAATTTAAAGATACTAAGAATTGCCAAGGTTTTGTTACTGGTTATTCGTTAAAAACAAGCAACTTGATTTGTTATGGAACTTTAACTTTAAATATTTTATTGTCATACAATAATAATTATTTGATAAATCTTGTGATATTTTCCTAGAATTCATGACATTGAAGATTAAGCAACAAAAATTAATGTGTTAATAAAAGCCATTCTAATTGTTATAGACATACAATAACAAGTGTATTTTTGTGCAGAATTTATTCAGATTAACTTGATATGAGGATGTAGAGTACACATCATAATTTCATTGTCACATCATTAAAAAATTTCTCCAAAATATTATCAACCGATTGTGAAAAAAGCAACCCTTTAAAATATTACAATTCTCCATATACAGCATGTTCATTTATCATAGGAAATCTTATCTAAAATTAAAGCTTCTCAAAGACGTTTAATGTCACATAATAAACAACAAAATATTAACTAATATTTAAAATGCGTATTTGCTAAATAATTAACCTCACGAAAATGATTTCTTGTAAAATGAGAAAAGATAACATGTTCTTGATATGTGTATAAAATTCATTTAATACTTATATTAACAATTGACGATATTCTAATGTCTGTAAAATTTATTATAAACTACTGTATAAATACAGTAGCCCGTTTGCCTTCATTATGATTTCTCAGCTCTTTACGATCACAACATACCTAATTAAATTTAAATAAATATCTCGTAATTGGAAATATTCAAAAATCCAACCTTTTCCTTAACGTAATAAGCTTTATCACCGCATCAACTCCAGTCAGAACGATTGTCTATCGAAAAGTAAAAAAGGTTATTTTCACAACAAATACTGGTACGAAAGTCATAAGACTGATTTCCGCAGCAAAACTCTGCCCCAGGACTGATCCTTTCAACGGGAGTTTCTTCGCAATAAATGTAAGTTGAATAATTGTAATAAGTAAGATATTTTTCTTGTTTTCTGGAACGTTAACTACGACCGAACTAGTTTCGTTTTTATTACATCACATGCTGGTTTCCAAATCGTAAGGAACATCACCACAACATAAAGAATTGGTTCCGACTTTGTCTTTCAAATCGCCATTGCAACAGATTTGGTCTGTTTCGCTGTAAACCACGTAATCTTCGGCTGATTTAGCACATATCGTTTGGTGATATAACTTAACTTCTTCTGGAATTGGAGCTGGAATATTGTTACCGCAAACAGCCTCTTTATTTTGAATAGATTGATCACCACAGCAGATCCAATCGTAACCATCGGGTCTAGGAACAACCTTGCAACAAACCCAGTGGTTATAATCCTCAATCATTTCTTTTCCGCAACAATATGATCTTGAGCTATTAATGTCCTTAGTATGAACAACTCCGCCACAGCATAACTGAGTCTCGAAATGAGCCCCACCTTGACATTCTAATGTTTTAAGAAAAACTTTACTGCAACGTCAACATTTTTAATTACAATTATTTTAAAAATTATTCTAAAAGTTACCTTTTTATCAAAACTGGAATTCAGTGTAGAAATTTAAAACACTTTTAGAGTATAAAACAAATGATTTTTTAGCTATCGTTGTCGTTTCTGGTCAATTTCAGAAATTCAGACCTTTGGAAACGAATTTTCGGGTCTTAACCGTCAGAACGTTCCTGAGCGTTCCTCAAAACTTCCTAAATGTTTTAATCAAAAATGATTTGTTTTGAGTTTTTTAATTTTTAAGCAACATTTCTTGTTTAATTAAATCCATCTCTTTTTACGATTAAAAAATTCTCCCACCAATTTTACAGTATTAAATTAATATTGCATATTTTAGATTATCAACTTTAATACTGAATCCAATAAACTTTGTTTCCGATTACAAGAAGCGATGTTTAGAATACCGGTATAGCATTCATTACTCATGCTAACGTGTTTCATTTTTAATAATATTTATCACAGCAAAAGAGTCTGCCTGCTGCAATGTCTTCGGGAGTTAAATCAACAACGCCTTCACTGCAGCACAATTGTGTTTGCTGATTGTAAACAAAACATCCTCCATTGACTTGACACAGCCCGCTAGTTTCCCCTAAATCATAAACTACGTCATTGCAGCAGGTTTGGTTTCCATATTGATAGGTTTTGTCTTTGCAGCAAGCTATATTATAATCAAAAATGATTTCGCTTCCACAGCAATACCCCCACTTTCTGCCCTCGGGATTTTCTCTTAAATCGCCATTGCAACAAACCTAAAACATAAATTCAACCCCGGTGTAAATCTAAAATTCTTTTTTAAAAACCAAGAACAGTTATCTTACTTGCTGCTCCGGATGATAGAGATTTTCCCCGCAGCACTCAAGATCTGAAGAATTCTGAATTGGTCCATTTATGGGAAGAAAATAAAAGCTATACCCTTCCCCAGGTTTCCTTTCGCCATAGCAGCAGTGTTGAGTAGCCGAATCATAAAGTTGCTCATTACAACAAAGTTTATTCTCCTCCTTGTCATATAGTGTATTATTACAGCATGTTTGACTGCCATTCAAATAGTCATAAGTTTGCTTTCCACAACAGATCATTCCAAAATTGTCGTTATTTTCATGTACAACTCCATCACAACAAATACTTGTCGTATAATCATAAACATCATTTCCACAGCACCATGCATGGTCTAAATTACCTTTGTCAAAAACTTTGTCGTTACAACACAACTGTGTTTGGTAGTTGTAATAAGTATCACCACAGCAGCCATGTTGATACGATTGAAAGTCTTCAATTTCAATTACAAACTCCTTTTCGCTCTCTGCATTATAGCAACACAAGCTGCTTTGGTAATTGTATGCTTGAGTACCACAGCATAATGAAATTTCATTTGGCTTGTCCAATAAAACTCCACTACAACAAATTTGTTGAGAGTAATCGTAAAACTGGACGCTGCTAGAGTCAGTAGACGAGACACAAGCAAACGTTTTGTTGGTTGATTTGGCTTCGTCTGACAATGCAATAGTTTTACCATCAGCACATGCAGATGTTCTGGTGTCAATTAAGTCACTGCTACAACAGCTCCAGTAAACGTTGTCTGGTATTTGATGAACAGTGTAGTGACAGCATGTGTAATTTAAATGGTTAGTGATGATCTGGTCTCCACAGCACTGATAATACTCGGCCTCCGTTGGGATTGAATATCGCAAGCCATTACAGCAAATATCGGTTGTGTAGTTATAAGGTGTTCCACATTTTACTGCAATTAGAAAAAAATAAATATTAGTTAACCAGAAAGTCAATAATAAAAAAATGACTTTAGCTATCGCATAAATATGACATCGTGCAAATTACGGCAAAAAAACCAACAAAATATCAAGTGAGTTACCAGTGGCGATAGCAGTCACCAGTAGAAACAAGTCAAAAGCACTTTTCATTAAAAAATTCATCTTGTTAGCGCTGTAAATCGTTGTGAGAAGTGATGAGAAAAACTATCCTTTTATAGAATAAATTTTATTTTACGTTTTTGACATGGCTAATCAAATTGTAATACTGCATTAATACAGAACTATGTAAGCTATCGTGTCATTAGTTTTCCCTTTCCATTAATAAAATTCAAGGCTACTAAGACTATTGCCAAGGTTTTGTTACTGGTTATTCGTTAAAAACAAGCAACTTATTTTGTTGTGGGACTTTAACTTTAAATATTTGATTGTCATACAATAATAATTATTTGACACATCCTGCGATATTTTCCTAGAATTCATGACATTGATGTTTAAGCAACAAATATTAAAGTGTTAATAAAAGGCATTCTAATTGTTATAGACATACAATAAACAGTGTATTTTTGTTCAGAGTTTATTCAAATTAAATTGATATGTTGGATGTAGAGTACATACCATAATTTCATTGTCACATCATCAAAATTGTCCTCCAAAATATTATCAATCGATTGTGAAATACGCAACCATTTGAAATATTACAATTCTCCATATACAGCATGTTCATTTATCATAGGAAATCTTATCTAAAATTAAAGCTTCTCAAAAACGTTTAGTGTCACATAATAAACAACAAATAATGAAGAAATATTTAAAATACGTATTTGCTACATAATTAACCTCACTAAAACGATTTCTTGCGAAACAAGAAAAGATAACATTTTCTTGATATGTGTATAAAATTAACTTAATACTTACATTAACAATTTACGAAATTCCAATGTCTGTGAAATTTATTATAAACTACTGTATAAATACTGTAGATGTTATAAGTTTTGCCACCCTAACAATTGCAGCTGTCTATAAACCAGAAAACTCGCAAAATAAAATCAGTGACTATTGTTTAATTAGCACACAACAATGCAATGTTACACAACTGTAATAATAAATTGATGTATTAAAATTCTAAATTGCTTATATTCAGTAGTACAACATTCATAAAGTATGGTACCAGCATAAATTTAATTTCACACGAGCGATAATTTAAAATCCTTAATCGATTTTTTAATACCAATGGGTTTATTATTAACTACTGTATAAATGATTGTTATAAGCTTTGCAATCACAGTTGTCTATGAAATCAGAAAACACGCAAAATAAAAATCAGTTACTATTGTTTAATTAGCATACAACATTACAATGCTACAAAACTACTATAAAATAATAGACCGGTGTATTAAAGTGCTAAATTGTTTCTTCATTACAACATTAATAGTACCAGCACAAATTTAATTTCACAGCAGAGATAAGTTTAAAATTATTAATCAAACTTTTTCCTGTTAATTGTACAGTAAATGTTATTAATTACAGTAACATTTTCCACCAATAAAATAACGTTACGTACTTCTTTGAGTATGTATTAAGAAATAATAAGATTGATATAAGTATTTTTTTAGCAATTCTTCAATTAACTTGGAATTAGTTAAAACGGCTTACGATTTGCAAAAGAAAAGAAAACTAATTTCTACACCAACACTAATTGAATTAAAAATAACTTTTGTTGAATTTCATAATTAGACAGAATCGTAAAAAATATCAGACTCCTTTTTCAATGTTTGTAAAGCCAGGTTGACTTCTTCATCAGTATGACAACACATGTTTCTGAATGGTTTTGTGGTATTGTCTTTTTCATCTACGTAAACGATATCGATGTCTATGAGGCCATCGAAACAACAAATTTGCTCCTTTAAATTATATACACTTACAGAGAAATTGTTATAAAAATTAAGGCAAATATCATGATTTTCGTCCACGTCATAAACGACATCTTTAAAGCATTTTTTATTCTTTGAATCGGTAAAGATTTCATCTCCGCAGCAAATAGCCCTTTTGCCTTTAGTATTATTTCTCAACTCTTTACCACCACAACATACCTAATGAAATCAAAATAAATATCTCGTAATTGAAAATATTCAAAATCCCAACCTTGTCATTAACGTAATAAGCTTCCTCACCGCAGCAATTCCATTCAGTATGATTGCCTACCGGAAAATTAAAAACTTTATTTTTACAACAAATACTGGTATGAAAGTCATAAGACTGATTTCCGCAGCAAAGTATTGCACCAGGACTCGTCTTTTCTACGGGAGTTCCTTTGCAACAAATTTGAGTTGAGTGATTGTAATAAGTGTCTCCGCAGCACATGAGATTTTGCCTGTTCTCTGGAAAATTAACTACGGTCAAACTAGTTGCGTTTTTAAAACAGCACATGCTGGTTCCCAAATCATAAGCAAGATCGCCACAACATGAAGAAGCGGTTCCAATTTTATCATGCAAAACACCATCGCAACAGAGTTGGTTTGTTTTGTTGTAAACGACGTAATCTTCGGCTGATTTAGCACATATCGTTTTGTGAGACAACTTAACTTCTTCTGGAATTGGAACTGGTAAATTGTTGCTACAAACCGAGTCGTTTTTGTAAATAATTTGATTGCCACAGCAGCTCCAATCGCCATCAGTGGGTACAGGAAAAATCGTACCATTGCAACAAACGTAAGCGTAAAAATCCTTCATAATTTCTTTTCCGCAACATAATGATCTTGGGCTATCAATTTCCGTAGTATGAACAACTCCGTCACAGCATATTTCAGTCTCGAAATTATACGCACCTCGACACTCTAATGTTTAAAAAAAAAATTAACTACTGCAAAGTCAACATTTCTAATTACAATCTAACTGGTATTGATCATCACTAACATACAATTAACGTACATTTAACTTATTCCAAGTTATTGCATATGAGTATTTTAATTTTAGTTAATCAAAACAACTTTTACCTATAACGACAAAAGTAAGTGCCAATACTAGGATGATATAATGAAGTGAAAAATCCATAGTCAAAATCGTGTTGTTTTCTAGCAAAATTTCATTTACTCGTTATGTTGATTATACGAGTCAGACAAAATGAAATGACTTCAGCTTTTACTTTATATACTTTTGATGTTTGGGGTTTTGACTTAACTTAATATTTATTAAATATAACTTCTTCAATTCGATGTACAGCATGCAAACTATTAATACCGTACATTAAAAAGGAAAATAATCGCCTGATAGGATGAAGCCTCACAATACGTCAATATAAGTTATAAAAGAATGTGTTTCAAATTTCATATTAAAATATACCTGAATTATTGTAATAGCAGCGGATATCCGAGAATAAAGTAAATTTTATTATTTTATTGTGTATTAACCAATTATACAGAAGCACAGTAATTTAATGTGCTGCGTGTTTGCATTTTCTACAACTGTTAAAAGACTGAGTCAACCGTAATAGAAAAACATACAAAATTAACTTTGACATACTGTATTAGTCTCAATATTTTTATTATTATTAAGAATACGATCACTTCATATTTATTTAGATAATTTAGGTAATAAACAAGAAACAATTAAAACTTTTCCATTAATTAATTTCCTCGTTTTTTACAGTGTACTTGTAGAAATTGACGCTATAATAAATTGATCCATAATGCAATTAGTAACCAAGGAACTTACAACCCAAATGGATTTGATACGCTCGATTAAGCATTGCATTTCAAATAGTAATCGTATTTATTATATACTGTATTAATGTTTGGTCTAGTTTCAGAATTATCCGGAAATTGCAACTTCAATCTTCAACATGAAGAAACCAAATTTATACGAGGAAACCGGTCTTAGTCTGATTATAACCATTTTTAAACTTTACGGATTTTGGTTAGATGTGAATTCAAGCAACTATTATTTAATCACTGAAAAGAAGTCAAGAAATAAAATCATGATTGGAGTTCATCTTCTGGTTAATGCACTAATGATTGCTTGTCAAGCTCTTGTCTTGTACACAAATTTAAGTATGACTAACAACAACTTTCTTTACATCTTTATGCCAATGGATATCGCGGAGACATTTAAGTTATTGGTAACACTAGTGATTTATTTACAGTTTTGCTACAAAGTAGACAAGTGGAGTCAACTGTTGCACCAATTGGCTGTACTTGTTGATAACATGAAGCCAAACATTTACCGTCTAACAATGATAAAACGACTCAAAAGTTATAGTTTTTGGGGGATTGTGGCACTCGTTGCTATAATATTATTCCAAATGCAAGAACCAGTACTTTTTCTAAGAGATATCATAATTGAGCCGGAGTTTAAAGCCGGATTAGTGATTAACACGCTTTACAATACAAAACTGTATTCGGCAATTCAATTTAGTTTCATTGTAGGAGTCAATTCATTTTGGACATGGGTTACTATTTCTTCCTTAATTATATGCGAATTATTTTGCATAGCTATCCAAATGGAGTTTCAAACACGTCGCAATGACAGATTACACGAATCAGTGAATACAAGTAAAATATTAAAAAAACAAATAGTCGCACATAAAAAGATGAGCAAACTAGTTCAGGAAATGGAAAATCTGACATCAATTTTGCTGCTAATTTCACTTATAAATGAACTGTTATTAATAATCGTTTATAGTAAATACTTGAAATACAATGGTAGAAATATTTATGGACTGATAGTCGCCTTGCAAACCATCACGATAACTTGTTTTTCATTTTTTATCAAAGCCACTGTTTTTGCCAGAGTTAATGAAAAGGTAATCTAATTGTACGGTCACATAAACAATATTATTTTGACTGGTAGTTTCTTTATTTCTGTTGCAGTTAAAATCGTCTTTAAATTTGACAAACATTTTTGCTACAGAAGAAGACTTGGAGCATTGCTCAGCAGTAAATTACTGCAAAATAAAATGAAAAAAATATGAAAATAATTAATCAATTTATAATATTTATAGGAGCACGTCAATTATATTCTCTATTTAAATGGACAACAAATTGAAAAAGCTGAACTGACTTATGGTGGACTTTTTCCTGTTAGAAAAACATTTATCTTTACAGTAAGAAGTTTTAAATTTTAATATATCACAGCAGTTTTTATGTATTTCTAAAATTAATCATCACGAATTTTTTTAGATAGCAGGAACAGCTATAACTTATGCATTTGTTTTAAACGGACTTCCCCCACCTTGATTGTATCCATCTTAATTCTTGAAACTTATACAGTTGATTTCCTAAGACTTATAGTATAGGGAAACTGAATACAATTACGGTATTATTTATGTTTTCAATTCAATAAAATTCACTTGCAAAGGTCATTTCCATCAAGTGACTAACAACCACGAGAAAATTATCCAGACTATTCGAATATTATAGAACTATAAAAAATAATATTATTTACCAAAATTTACTGATAAAAAAACCTAAATAAAAAAGTAAATAAATACAGTATAGCACATTGAGTATGCAATATTCACTTACAAGGTGGTCCTTAAAAGTTTTTAAATGAAGTTTCCTTAAAAAGGTCATTAGTTTCTGACCTGAGTCTTGTCAATACAGTTGTCAACGTTTTCTTTAATTAAACTATACATGTACCCATAACGAAACTCCATTTACAGTACAAAACACGAAGAAAAAAAGTACTACAGTATTTATTTCTTACTGTAGTATGACCACTCACAGCTTATTCACGTGTTAAAGGAATCATTTCCTCTAATGATTAATAGCCACTGTCAATCACTCTTAATGGATTCTCAAAAGAGTCGTTTTTAACAATAACACAAACAATGTCATCACTAGAGAATTTCGTCTCAATATTATCACGACAAACACACAACCAAAATTAATGATCAAAAATATATACACATAAAAATTAAATTATAGTTTTCAAATAGCAACTTTTTTCTTTAAGGAGGTTTTCTTAATTTTTGTTAAGAGGTACTGCTAAAAAAACTGTCCTCTTACGTTATAAGCATAAGACCCGTTTGGGTGACAAAGTAAGTAATAAATTATTGCAACCGACAAAGTACAAGTGTAGACATTTTGTACATTTTTCTAAATTACTACTTTGAAGTTCAGCAATAATCTCTGGGCAAATGTATCATTTTTGTTTAAACATTTAAATCAATTCCAGAATATATTTTTCGGTTTCGTCACTAAGGATAAAACAATTAGGAAAGTGCAAATGAAATATTTTGCAACTGTGAAATTATTACAGATATAATTCAGCTGTCACAGCTGCTAAACCGCTGCAATGTTTCAAGATAAGATTGAGTCATTTAGATAAAACACGTGCAAAAAAGGCAAAATCCACTGTTTATTAAGCTACTGTGTTTTAGAAAAAAATTAATTTAGTTTATATTAAGTATGAAATATTCACTTACAATAATTTTAAATTACAAAAATAATAAGAAAAAAATCTATTCAAAAAATATTGTAAACATTTCTTCTTTTTTATTTATAATCGGTTACAATACCAAATTAGTTGATTGACATTTTCGACTAAAATGATATATGAAATGTTCGTTTTTGGCACAAGCTCAGTTTCGCACCCCTTCAAAATGAAACACTAGAAGAACCTGCAAATGTCCCACTCTCAACCGGCCATATCATTCTACAAATCTACAAGTCGGCAAAGTGATTCCACAGTTGGTGCTTGTTGGTTGCAACGTTTTTGGTGGGAGGAGAAAATGAAAAATAAATCCCCGATTAAATATCATGCATGTACTTTTTTTGTTTTTGGATTTTAGCCACATAGTTTGAAAAACGATCATTAATAAGTGGGTGTAGCTATCGGGACTTGCAAAAAAAAAAAAAGTTTTACCAAGCATATCGTCATTTCAAAATACAAGTTTCACAAGTCACGTACTGCACTGCAACATACACTCAACATGTTTGATATGGAATTTGCTGATATTGAGCCTCTGATGAATTCTGGGGAAATCACAGAGGAAGACTTTATAAACATTAATGAAAGCCTTGCTGCCGATAGTGGACACTCGTATAACGATTTGCATAATGAAGCTCAACAATTGCTACTATTGTCTGCTCCGGATGAGCAGCAATGTGATCCAATAGCAAATATCATCATCGAATGTCAACCAAAGATAAATTCGCCTAACAATAAATCAACCGTTTCAAAAACACGTAAGTATTGACAAGAAATAAATAGTCCAGCGCAACTACGATATTTAATTGCTTGTTTTGTCATATTTTACGTGGATTTGTATAGAATTCAATGGAAATCCCAAATGAAGCAATTTTATTGCCTCAGGTAATATGTAAATTTACAAAACAAACGATTAAATATCGCGATTAAGTGTTTGGGAGTCCTAAACTAATTACATTTTAAATGCATACGCTTTGATTATAAGCAAATATGTTATAATAATTAAATTATAAAACACTGTTAATGTCAAATGCAAGTTTCCACTGTACTTTCAATTTTCTTAACAAACGACCATTTATACAAAAGAAAATAATTGGCAACTAGAATTACATTTCTAAAATTAAAAACAGATTGTTTTAAAACTGGAATTTAGTCACCAGAAAATCAATAAATAATCAAACTACCAGTTTCTTTATTGATATTAATGTTTTTGTAATGATAACATTTCCTTTTTATAATTAGAAAGTAGCAAAGTAAGTGGCCACCGCCCAGCATCACGCAATGCAGCTAGGGAAAGATCTCGAGTAAAAAGTCTACGTTGTGCTTTCTTAGATCTTCAAAATTCATTGCCATCAGTGCCACCAAATACCAAGCTTTCAAAGTTAGATGTTCTCGTATTGGCGACGACATATATCGCCCATTTAATGAAAATTCTAGATAAACCAACTGTAACTAATGTTGACGATGAAATTAACAGTAGTTCATCATTTCATACTATTTCAAATACCGACTTGAGAAGCTACATTTCAGCAACTGCTACCATGACATCATCGTTTAACCAAAATCAAGTAACAAAGCCGTCTAGTCGACAATCGTTAGTTCTGAACAAAGACCGTCATCAACACAGACTACATGAAAAAGGCTATTTACATCCAGTCAGAGTAAGTAATATTTTTCTGTAGAAATGACTAACTTTCTAAAATTAAATTTCAATTTTAAAAAAAGAAATGGCCAATGAGATCAAGACTTTATGCCGGGGCAGTAAATGATAAAGCAACTGGACCGCAAATGCAATTACCAACAACCATTACAACACATCATAACTCTGATTATTTCACTTTTGACTCGCATATTTCAAATGCATGTTAAAACTTTACATCATTTTCATTTAAACTATAGCAACAATTAGTGTGTAACAAGATCAAGCAATACAAGAAAAAATTCAAAAGATTTTGAAGAAATTATTGACACCAAATAATTCTCAATAAAATACGTTAGTTCTTCATGAAAATTAATAGAATGTCCAGCATCGATAAAACTGGATTTGCTAAACAAAAATAAATTGTATTTTTCTTTATTAATAGCAGTACATGCAACATTTAATTGATGTCATTATTCTTCTAGATAAAAAAAACTCTCTAAAGCGTCTAACTTAGATCAACTGTACTTTTCTAGAGTGTGTATGGAAAATTAACAAGTAATAACTGATGTAAGTTCAGCACAAGTACGTAAAATCGTTGCCATTATTTACGATACAACTTTATGAAGTAATTTTAGTGTATGGCGGTGAGTATATACTGTATTTTAAAAATAAACCCTTACAGAAAATACTCGTACAACATAATGAACACGGCCAATGATGATCAAGGCTACAATTATAGCTGGAAGAGAACTGCACAATGATCTTTATTAAAACCGTTCCTGAATAAAGTAACTTTTTTTAAAGCACTTGTAAAACAGCACATCTTCTAAATTAGGTAAAACATGATTATTTAAATGCATGATTATTACAGTATACCTATATTTAGTCAGAACAATTCCGACCGTGCAATAGTCTCTTAAGAACGGTGTATTTTAACATTACGTTTCTTAGGATCATGCATGAACGAAATTGTGTCGCTAAATCAGTTCCAGTATAGTTATGCAAACAGCATCAGTGTTGCGCTGATCATAAAGTTTCAGAATCAATTGAAACTAACTTTATTAAATTATTTTTAATCTTAGTGTATAAATATAATAAAGAATAGGCAATGATTACTCAAGTTAAAAATACCTGACTACATAAAACTCATGATATTTTCTTTTAATAAAGTAAAAATCATTTTATGTTGCCAAATGTAATAAAATAGCTAAACACTATAGTACAAGTTCTCTATGCATTCACAAGATATGGCATAAAATTAAAAATTTAATTTAATCAAGTTAAACAAGGTAACATTGCGTTAAAAAAAATGAAAAAAGCAGTGAAGCGGAATACAAAACTAGTCCTTAATATTTTTTTTTGTTTTATTTCTTTGTGACTCCTCCCTAAAAACCAAGCCCAAAAAGTACAAATTGTAACATGACCTTCGTTTTGCCTTATAATAATATTACAATCAACAGCAATTTAAACCTCATAAAAATCCGCACATACATACTTTGAAGAGATATACTATAGCTAAATCTCACGACAAGATATGATATATTAGGTCAAAACAAACGTTAGCTATAATATACAAGAGAGCAGCAAAATTTCGACCATAGTGTAATGGCAATATTTAAATAAGCTTATTAAAGGCTAGACAAAAAACAACAGTTATTATGAAAAGGGTGTGGATGAGGAGGACATCGTAAGCTCAGCAATCAGCTCAGCACAACTTAGATAACTATTTACTAAAGTGTAGGCTAAGGGATATTCGGACGTCATATTTTTCCTTTTCCGTCCACCCACCAATTACGCAGGGACCAATTTCTAGTGGTACTGCGCGATCTCTAGCTAATCATTATATATCATACCGTTTACGTATACGTATACACATACTCAGGAGATTAGTGACCGCGGACGGTGCCGTAATCGTTCATTACACATGCGCCTAACCAATAATAATACTGTGCAAATGTCGCTAAAACATTAAAGAATGACTAATATCACTGTTGACGCCATATACTTTTGCTTTTGTTTTTGTCTTAACAAAAAAATAAGATGACCTTTACTACTCACTGAACTTTTGAAGACAATTATTTTAGTTGGTGGATTGAAATTGTTGAACATTAAATCCTACAATAGAGTACTGTATAATGCTAAATCGTATCAAACAGCACCGATTAAAGTATTAATTATTTGTTTAATTAAACCAGCTCATTAAAATAATCGATTAATTTAGTACCGGTAAATGTGATATTTACAAAAATAATTTATATTTAAGTCTACAATATCGATACAATAATTGCCTAAATTAAGATTGCAATTTAATGCATCACAATTAGCTATTGCAAACCTTCCAATTATTCCATTGAATGAATTAATACAATTAAATAAATTAATACAAGTTAATTTAACGTTTGATCTTTACGGGTTTTCAGGTAGAATATTTGACAAAAAAAATAAATTAAATAGTTTCCGTTCAATATCATTAAATAAATGCTGGTAATCAAATAATACAGCAAATTAAAAAAAGCTAATTAAAATTGTTATTTGTAATTTTATACGAAAATTCGCTTAATTCCTCGTTAAAATGAGCGAATGTATATACGATTATTTCCAAATTAATAGCGAAACAAAAGATATTTAACTTTTTAAGTGTCATTTGCCTTTTGTATGCTACATACAGTAACTTGCTGTAAACAACATTCATTGCACTCTGAAGAGTTTTGGCTTCGTTTCATGTTTATACAGTACACAAGACTCCAAAATAAATCTCTTCTAAATACATTAGTTGTAAACACTCAGAAATACCATTAAAAATCAAAATCGAAAAGCTGATAAACGCGTAAAACTCGCTTTTATCAAACAAAAAGTTGATGTTTAAAAAAAAAAAAACTGTCAGTTTTTTCTTTTGAAGCAGTGCATTTTATTAATATTTCACAAAATAATGTTACGCTTGACGATTATATAGTAAATATTAAGTACAAAATCAATGCCGACTTAAAAAAAGTAACGATAATTATTATTGTAATCATTAGATCAAAAACCCATCTGCAATTAATTTCGTGTTGATGCAATAATTACAAGATTTAAAAGATTTTAAATAACACCTTTGCAATAATGTGATTTTTAAAAACCGGAGTTTCAAAAACTTAAGATTGCCAATCTTGAAATCTATTGTACCAAATATTGCAGATTAAATGTCCCATTTAAATGAATATATGGTAATCATTTGTTAAGCAGCTATTATTACCAGCAATTATCTATTAAAAATTTCGAAACAACTCACAAGCCACTGCAATTATCAATTAACAAATGACTATGTAAAACTTTTAAATTGGTAAGCCGTATTTTCGTCTTAAACAACGAATATGCTATCCAAACCAGCAAATATTCAAAAGGAAATTATTATCGGACTTTTAACAGTAAAAACAACATGCAATTTATATGGGTTCATGTAAAATGTAAATAAGGTGGTCCCCCCCCCCAAATCAACACAATGCTAATAATATTTTTTTAAAAAAAGGATTACGAGAATTAATTATATGCATTTATATATACAGTTATTATACTGTATAGGTTAGCAACTTCAATAAATTGTTTAAAAGTAAAAAAAAAATAGTTTAGACCAACAGCTTCTGAAACATAATAGTTTGGCTATAAAAGACATTTTTTGACACTTATTTCCGAATTTCTTTAACACTACTGAACAAACACTAAACTTCAATACATTAGTCTGTCAACGGAGAGACATAGACCATCGTTGAATAAGCCCTGGCACGAGTAAAAGTTTAAATGTTTGCGGAGTTCAGACTATCAGATTACAAAAATGTGGCAAGTGCTCACATTTTACATGCAAGGTGATGACACGTGGTCAAGTAAAACATCAAAATTTGTTATTGCATCTGTTTAAGTGTTGATAGCATTGAACAAATTTGTAAATTTATTTGTAGAGTAAACGTAACTTGCAAAACTAGAAATTTATAATTCTCGATTTCAAGCTAAAACTTTCTTTTATTGTTAACGAATTCGTTAGTATGGAAATTTTCAAAGTTAATAAAAATGATTGAATTCCAAAAAAATTAAGTGTATTTGCTGTATTTATCGTATTGGATTTTTATTTAAATGATTGAGTCGCCATTTAGTGCAAGTGTGTGAAAGGCAGTGACGCATAATATTGCAAATGGGCGTTTCCCTTTCAATCCATGTGAGTAATAAGTGTAGCAGCCGGTGAGCCAATGGCAGTTGAACTTCGTAAACGCCGTGAAAATTCCCTCAACAACCCACTATGCCACTGTCGATGTCGTCTCACTTGTCTCAACTTTACCGAGACTGCCAAACATTAAGTCAAAGGAAAATAATTCAAGCATCACTTTTTATTTAACTGACAGTGAATTTTAGTAATCGATAGAACTGTACTGTCTAAATTTTTGTTGAGGTTTTTTTTCTTCTGAGTTTCTGTTGAACTGTAAGTTGGATTTGCTAAAATAAATTCGGACCATTGCAGCTGACTACTTGATAATAAACAGCGTCAACTGTCATCCGTTGGAGGATTAAAAATTCACCAAATAGTAAGTATAATTTCCACATTTATATGACATTTTATGAGTATAGCTTTCTTTTAAGTTTTATACTTAAGTCACTTCAAATATGTTAAAAAAATCAGGAAAACGCTGATGACTTCAAATCACAGAGGTTGTTAACAGTACTGTAGTTATTGATATTACAAACTTAATTCAAGTTGCAATTAAAAATGATATACTGTACGAATTATAAAAACAAATTTAATGATACCGATATCCTCAAAACACATTTCGAACATTAAATAAGTAATTTAGTTATTAAACAATCTTATTTTTACTTCTTGTTATTACTCATACTGAATTTGAAACAACTTAAAAAAAACTTGATTTGATAAGACTTTAATAATTGAATGCAACTAAATGTATTGATATGACAAGGTAATTTAATGATACCGTAATTTTAAATATTTTAAAATTTTACTAAAACTGTTTATATTCTTATCATTACATTCCCAAAAATTACATAAAATAACCAAAATTGCCACAATTATTTCAAATTACAATATTTAGATGATTAAAAATTATAAAACCAAAATTAAAAGATACAAAACACTGTGTATTTAACGGTTAAAATGTTAAGTTAGAAAATCGCACACTAATATGTCAAACATTTAATATAAGATAAACCTTTTGTTTCATGTTAAGTTTCATCAAATATTACTAATACTTTCATCTTTTAATTATTATTAATTACACATTTGTAATTAGAGTAAATAAGCAGAACAAGTGAATGTAACAAGTGATCACTGATTGACCATGGTTTGTCTCTTTAATTCATAAAACATAAATTTTAGTTATAAAAATACAGTTAAATATTTGTATACGTCTAAATCTATTTTAATAAACGATTTTATTTGAACCTAAAAAAAGTTTATTTTATAAAAAAAAATTTTTTTTGATACATTTAAGCTATGCAATACTAGAACCGTATAACTTTATAAGGTCACCTTAAAGAGGAAGATATTAAAAGAAAGCCCTAGAAATAGGCTTACAACATATACGCCTAATGCATGCAGCTTTAAACAGTACTGCAGAAACAATCAGCTATGAAATTCACCACCAAATACAGATGCTCAATAGTTTATTAATTTCTTCATAAAACTGTCAATCGTTATCAAAACCCCTCGATTAAATCAAATTGTAATCTATCTGGGATTAAATCTCAGCTACGCTTTAAGTAACTTATTGATACACCTGGTCATTCTCAGCATAAAATAGAGCACTTAATAGCACCTGTAGCAAAACACTATTGAAAGCTGCTGTTGGCAACACGCTGTACGCTAATTTGTGTAACCCAAAATCATTGAAATATTAGTGGTTAATTCACGCTAATAAATAACAACAATTAAGCAATTTAAAATGTTAGCGTTTACGTTTAACATCAATGACCATAATTATCAATAATTCGAAGCAATAATAATTATCGTTAAAAAAATAAACTAAGGATGTAACCAAAATTACTTTGAATTGTAAAACAGCTACCAAATCTCAACAAAAACATTACATTTCAAACGAATTTCAACTGAATATTAGCAATTTAAAATTTAGTAAGAGAAAAAAACCTTTAATGAATTATAATGCTAATATTTACTGTATTTAGAAACTATTACTGTACTGGAAACCTCAAGTCGTGATAACATTAACTACACACTTTACTTATCTCAAAGCTTTTATTAACTATACTATACTTATAAAAAGTAAGACATAAAAGTTACCCCTGAGGCATGGCAAGGATGATGATATTGCCTTGGGTAGCCGTAGTTTACACTGTATTTCCACGTAAGCTATAGTATATCGGTTCATTTGAAATGTTAAAGGTCATCACGCATGCGTTAATTTTAGTGGTTGAGTGTAAATAAAAGAGCCATCATAAGTCAACACTGGACACGCGACTATCAGTATGAACAGCAAAAAGCTCAGCAACAACAGGAGCAGAAACGATAAAGCGAACAAGCGGAAAATCCAAGCTGAACACAAAATATCCAAACGGATACAAAAAAAAAGAGAGAGAAAAAAACATTTTACGGATTTGAAATTACTTCAGGGAATGCTAGGGAGGGATATAGTGAGATTTTGCTTTGATATCCCTTTGACGCCTAAAGTAATACTAAATGCTTACGGATGCCCTTTTGCTACCAGTATTTGCTAAAAAGTGAAAATATAAGAAAACATAAGCAATAATACTGTACATACACACAGTAGTTATTTTACACACTTAAAGCAAATTTTAACAAAAATTAAGACTTATGTAATTATACTTACAGGTGGGTTTTGGGACCATACTAACTATTGATCCATTTGGTGACTGGGATTAAATTGACTTTTATACTTTGTATTATTACAATTATAAGCAACCGGAAGTACTGCAATTTAATAGGCTACTAGTACATTGCCAATAACGAATCATTATTGTTAATCCAAGTCTCTCAGTTTCTCGTTTAAATTACTTTTTTCCAGCGCATAAATTATTATCAAATTATAAGAAAACTCATTTGATATACTCGTACTGTCTTAAGCCCATGGTGTTAGTTATAAAAACTGAACAGTAAATAATAACATGTTTTCTTGAAAGTAAACAGTTTCAAACTATAAGTTATAACTTTTACTATGTGCCGATTGTACAGTAAGTAATATTATCATCTAATGTATAAATATCGGCTAATTCAATAACTATTGTTATTACCAACAAATAATGTACAAGGTGACAAGACCATTAGTTTATAACTTAAAAATTGACTTGAAATTATGTCATTTTTAATTTATAATGCAATAACTGATTCGTCCAATATGACTTGTTAAAAAATTTATACTACACAGGAAAATATTACAAAATGTCGTAAAATAAAAATCTGTGAAGATATACTGAATATTTTAACTTTTATTCAATATTTTATAAAAGGTTACTTGAGTTCTTCCTATTTAGTTTTACAACCAGATAGGTGGCCAACATCAGCCATTAAACTATTTGCCACTGATTTTCTAGTAAATTCATCAAATGTTTGGATCACGTGTAATGTGTTTCCGCAATGTAGTTAGATGCACCTGATAAATAAAATAATGGAGGCTACACGTGCATAGTAGGCTCTGTAGTCACGTGTCTCCATCCTCAGCTGCAGGAGGACCTAAGCTTAATCCAAGTAAATATCATTCATGGCTTTAGATCGTAGGCTACATATGAATTTTAGTTTTCAATTGATGATGGAGGCAATACACTTGAAATATATTTCTCTTTTCCTCTCGACCACTATAGTAGACTAAAAAATTTCCTTTATATAAATAGATAACAGCGCGATATACATGCAATGCGTGTGCTGTGGGGCTATTAATATAATACACGTGTGCTCTTTTATGCGGTCAGAAACACACGTGCAACTCAGCCATGTAGGCGGCCAAGCTCATTCATATTACTTACAAGGCCCCTGTCTCTCTATATATTCCTTTTGTTATGATATACCGAGTTAAGCAGTGTCACTCCACATCACACATCCCTTTTGGCATGTTTGAAAAATGATTCATAAGTCACGCTAACTTTATTTTATGAAAAAAAAAAAATAATAATTCGTCATGGACATTTTAGTTTATCAACTGTTGAGCTACAGTATAACACCTTTAAAAAACCATATCATCACATGTTAAAGCATCACCGTAAAGAATGGTAGAGTTAAATTTTAGTTAACAGAAAGTTGGTGGCCCTATAGTCACGTGCAGTGCCTTTAAAAAAATTAATAATTAATTAATAACTAAACAATTACACTGTGATTAAATTATTACTGTGAAACGAGATTGATAGACAGATTGAGACAATTACAAATCAAATTTATATCACCAAACCTATAACTTGAATCATAAAACAAAATTTAAAAAAATAGAAACTTAATTTAAAAACTTGGAAAATTTAAATACTGTATTTTCTTATGTACGAATGTATAAACAACTGAACAATTCCAGTGGAATTTAAAGTGTTATTCTTTTATTGGAATGATATTGAATTCTTTTAACCAAAACTATAATTAAACAGTATTTCAAATTAAAACACCAACTTCACTGTAAACAATGTCACACTAATACTCCAATAAAGTTTTAGTAACTTTAAAACAAATGCAAATACAATAATGCATGAAAAAACACTGGAATTGTTTCAAAAGTTTAATTAAAAAGAAATTCAGTCTACTTTAAAAAACATCCATGTACATGTAAGTAAATGGCCAAATCGGCGCATAACAACCCGTCACATGGAAGATTTTTAATATAAATTCGTTGAATGGCTAGAGAAGAAAGAAAACCATGGTAAAAAGTAAAAGACAAAAAAAATGCAGCAGCCATGAAACGTGACGATGCGATTGGAGGATTTGTGTATGCCCTATAGTTTATAGTCGTTGGGAGAAATAGTGGGACACCTATTTGGAACATTTGTCGCTTGTTGCCATGGTAACTCAACGGGTGGTAAAGGCATTTTACTCAACTGCACTACACACACACACACACACCAAATATCTTTTCCTTCACAACCAACCAACTTTTGGCTCCCATGGTGATGCTCGATCGATATACTGTATTTGCTTTAACATTTTTTTATACATGTTCAGTCTATACACACCCATACATATAGATTGTATGTCGTTTCTGCGCTTTTCAAACTAAAAGACTTTTACACTGCATACCGACACAGACATTTTCAGCCAAACTTCTCGAAACCTGTATAATACTGTATGTAGGAAACGTACATCGATCAACTAAGAAAAGTACATAGTGAACCTCCTCGATACACTATATAACGCAGTATAAAGAAAATAACGTTGAAAAAAATGTTAAAAAACCATTTCGATAAAAAATTTCGATCAGTATAACGTCATGTAAGCTAACTACCAGGATATATCTGGAAGTTTATGACCAATTCGGCAAAACCGTTTCCGAATAAAATATTTTAATACAATTTTTTACTATCCCCGTATCTAAATAATGAAAATATTGAATAACAATTTTTCTCGCATAAAATGTTATTTCAAAGCAAAAAATTTAAGTTATAAAATTTTTAAAACAGCATAGGGCATTCAAAATTATGACTTTGCGCTTACTGTAAAAAAATGGTTAATAACAACGTGATATTACTTAATGCATACTGCATGTTTAATATAAGGCATTGTGTACTGTAACATATCATTAAGTGAAAATAATTTTGCATACAGAATAAATGTTCACAATATGCATTTAGTATTTTTTAAACTTAGATTTAAAGGAACAACCTGTATAAATATTTGTTAGTGACGTCGCGCCACAATACAGTAATAGTTTTAAAACAAGTAATAATAATCAAAAAATTAATTATTAAGAAAAAAACAAAAGTAAAAAAGTATTTATAAAAAAATACTGTACTTGCATGATAAAACATGCAAATGTTTTTATTACTACTTTATTATTTATCCACAACTATTTGTCCAGACACAAAACAAAATGTCAAAACTAGGCAAATAGAATTTAAGTTTAGTAACAAGTTGAAAAAACCGAAAACATTCATAAAATGCTATACGACGAAATATACTACTGCTTTGATGTTCCGAAAACCGCAAATTTCGTTTTCTTAGAATTTTCTCCATCATAGATTTTTCAAAGATTGAGAAAATTAACTTTGTCAGTGTAAAGTTTCACTGAAATAATAATCGTATAAAGAAGATGGCGTGTTGCAATTCTGTAATAACTTTTGTTATTCTATTGAACTACAACTTTAAGTAATATTGGTTTCAACAATAACAAATTAATAAAAATTTAATAAACAAATAGAAAGTGCAAAAAATATGAATATCGTAGTCTTGCAGACCTAATATTTGATTTTAAGTACAATAACAACAGTGTATTACCAAAGTTAAATATTATTACACTTGTCAAGTTACATGAATTTCAATTCAATAGAAGTCACCTACCATTGGGTAATAATATTAGTCTTACCTAACTTTATTACAGTACCCCTTTTGTTAATTACCAAGCATAGTATTGGCAATTTGATAGTTGTAAGAATTTTTCCAAGTCAAAAGGCCTTCCGCACTGTTTCAGTTTTTCCATCTCATAAGCCTAAAACGATATATCCTTATATTTCCTCAATAGTTAAAAAAAGTAGAGATATTTGCATGTATTCCGTTTTGCTTTCTCAACAATAGCAATCAAAGATATACTTTACATAACCGGGTACCCTATTAATTTAACAATTAAGTCAGAACCTAACTTAAATAACAAGCAATGTAGCTATTGATATTAAACTCAATTTAACCAATTGATAAAATAATACAATGGCTTGAATTGCCCTGCCTGTGCACCCCTCAAGTGATTTTCTCCCTCTTCTCCTTAAATTGAATAATGATATCACAAAAACCATAATATCATCGTATTAAGTTTACATTGTACGATCGCATCGAGAGTGGGATATCAACCTTGCAAAATTATTACCACTAATTGCATTAAACTGTTATGCTATCTTGTATCATAATGAAAAACCAAACTTTTCTGCAACTATGATAAAAGTCTATCAAAAGTTTGGTTTCAATTTTGACATTAAAGTGCATTTATTGTATAATATACAGTAGCAACATCATATCATTTCATAGTTAATCTAAACAGCAGCAATGTTTCTTTAAAATAAAATTAAGCATCTTCCATACACAATATGCATATTAGTAAGTAAAGATAGACACAGTATATACTGTATAAGGCACTTTTTTCCCGCATAAAAGACATTGCAGAGAAACTAAATAATGTACGTCATAGTGAGAATAAAGTCATATAAAATACTAAATAAGGAAAAAGTTTCTTTATAACACTGTATATGACACAGTCTATGTACATAAACATAGGCGGAGTAGCAGTAAAACTATCAAGCCCGTACCGTAAGCGTAAAGGCATTAAAGTGGTTTTGAACGCGTATACTGTACTGGTATATTGCTGGAAGATGCATGTGGGCTGAAAGATGAGGGAATGAGATGTAAGGGGTTGTAAAGAATGAGAGATGGGGGAGGGAAGCTGGGAAGGGAGAGCTGAGGGATTATAAAAGTCAGCCGACACGTGATCATGCACGTGTCGTTGTCGCCACCTTTTGATGTGGGTAACTTTTATATATTTGTCATTTGTGAATAAAGAGGGACTGACATAATGGTTGCAACTGTGAATGGCCAAAGCCATCTGATTTAAATTTCAAGCCTACAACACGACTAAATAGAAAAATAAAACTGAAAGCGTCAGGTTGCTCCTCATTTTATAATCCTCCGCTATGACTTTTTTTGTAATACATTCCCTTTCCCCAGTTCCATCCATGATCCCTAACACAGTAACCCTAACAAACGGTTTATCATCAAGAGTCAAGCAGCCAGAAAAACAGTCGCAGATGGTGCCTGTCACCATTTTGTTTTCTAATGTGTGTGTAATGTGTGTGTGGATCCCTTACTCTCTCTCTCCCTTTTTACTTATCAACCGTTTCTAATATGTTAGGATATCTATCCACCCACAATAAAGATCCTTTTGCATTTTCCACTGCCACGACTCTGTTTGTACCCACTAGCATCATCAGAGAAAACAAGTGCACATGACACTGCCCCAGGTAATCGATCGAAATATCGTTTCAAGTATCTCTCGCTCGAGTATTTACTGAAAGAGCCTCCGCTATTTACAATGAAATATTTGCAGTTGTATTTACATTTGGGATTATTGTTTATCTCTGCACAGTTTAAATATCCATAAATATATGCTTCTTTTATGTGTGCATAATAACCATACATTTTCTTTACAAAATGCATCAATAAAATTACAGTAAAAGTTTCTTTCAACTTCAAAAGCGCAAAAGTGGGCTTAATTATTATACACAAAAAAAAGCGCATTTAATTCCCAATTCACCGACAATTTTATAGCATCTTTAATTTTCTTTTCATTTTGGGAATACTTGGTTACACCTAAAATGTAGTTAAACATGAAGATAACATGCGGATGGTTTCTAGCTTTAATAGAAGACCAAAGTTAGACACTGAAAACAATAAAGAAAATAAACAAACTGCATTTATCAATGGCGGCACATCAAACAAAGAGCATTGCTTTTATATTTTTTTTTTTGACCACATTACAGTCCTGATAAAAACCCCACGTGTTCAACATTCTACTTGATTTTTTTTGGAGTAAACCCTCACAGTGTACAGTACAAAATTAATCATTGCTTTAAACAGCACTCATATCATCTGCTGACAGGCTAGGAAACCATTGTCACTTTGGTATGCAGATAACAATGTAGCGGAATAAACGAATATTTCACGGATGACGGAGACGTTTACGGATCCAAAACATCACGGCGGAGAAGCAAAGCGAATGGGAAAGGGGGGTGAGTGAGGGGGAGAGAAATAACATAATGCTCCGAATAAATGCGTTTCAGCTCTTAAATTCCCTCTCAAAATTTATGAGGTCAATAATTGAAAGTTTACGACGTCTAAAACGACATTATTAAAACGGTCTTCATGTTTGTTAAAAAGTTGAAATGGTTAACTTTAATTTTTTTACAGGTAAAAATTTTGGACGGTCAACAGTGGAGGAAATTCACAGGGAATAATATGGTTCAGGATGCGGGGAAGTCCAATATACCATTGGAAGAAAATGCTCAACGTAATTACAATAATATTTATTTAACATAAATAATATTTCTAAAAATTATTAAAAACGTCCCAGAAAAATAAGATAAAAAGTGACATTTAGACCAAAAAAAAAATAAAAACCAACCCCATTTCAAAACATATTTCATCCCATATCCTTCTCCATCATTCTGCATTCATAACACTACCCGGTATATAACTTCTTCAAAAAAATAAATTTCGAAAAATTTTGTATCTTTAATGTAGACTGCTGACTATAAAAAAAACTGATAATTAACAATACAGTATTACAAAATAAAAATAATTTAGACATTTTGATAGTTGGACTAAGTCTAAAATTCATTAAAAATAGAAAAATTAAACAAAAATAAACGATGATAATTAACTTTCTCCCCCAAATAAGAATATGCGAATTTAACCTTATAATTTTATGAAGTAGAACCTTTAACACACCTCTTTTCAATTCGCACAAATCTCAATGTTTTCAATGGCAATATTTTTCTTAATCAACTTAACATCCAATTACATCGCTGAAAATTACATGCTACGGTTTATTAAGTTTGATTACACTGTAGACGCATAGTCAATATTATTAAGTTTATTTAGGTCACTAAGCATGATGAGATTGATATTACATTCATAACATAACGTCATACCGTTTGCAAACATTTACTCAGATTTACACCATGTTACATGTATTTTTTTCTATAAATGAACATCGTGTATGTTTAAGGATCATTCCACTTTCTTATTTATTTCAACAAAAAAATCATAAATAAAGAAGAAAAAAAAAAAATAAAGAAAATAAAAAAACCATCAAAAATTCATATTTGTTTTATTAGATAATGTGGATATTGAAAAATCTCAAGAAAACTGCGAGGGGTGTGGCAGAGCCATCCACGATCGATATTTATACCGAGTAATGGAAACATTTTGGCATGGGTCGTGTCTGACTTGTAACGTATGCCAAGTACATCTTACACACTCTTGTTATGCAAGAGATCAGAAATTCTTTTGCAAAATGGATTACGAAAGGTAAATAAATCCCATTCCTCCTTTTCCAAGCCCCAATGGTCCATTAACAATAAACCAATAAAAAATTATTTTTTAACTTAGGATATACGGTGTCAAATGTGGCGGATGTGCAGACAAAGTTTCTCCTAATGAATTTGTAATGAGAGCCATGGACAATGTGTTTCATGTGCAATGTTTCTTGTGTGTTGTGTGTGGCAATCAGTTGACAAAAGGAGATCAATTTGTCATTAGAGGAGGACAGCTTTTCTGCAGGCTCGATTACGAGAAAGAATTGTACATTCTCCAACAAGCCAGTCCAAGAAGTAATTTGATCAAACTTAACTGTGTACAAATCGCTTTTTAAACGAGAAAATTTGATTAAAAAAAAAATATTTTTGAATGGCAGGTGACATAGTCTGTGATGAAAACAAACCGAGGGACGGACGTCGAGGACCAAAGAGGCCGAGAACAATATTGACGTCCCAACAAAGGAGGGCGTTTAAAGCGTCGTTTGAAGTCAGCCCTAAACCATGCCGGAAGGTATTTCAATCGTCTATCTCGATTTGTTATTATAATTACAACCAATTCCCCTGTAACTGGCATTGAAAGCTAACCACAAAATAAACGCACGATATAGTAGACAATTTGGCCCCTTGAATGCTGGCTAAATAAGCCTTTATAAAATACACAATGAATTAATTCTGTACACACAGCTATTATTTTAGAACTTATAAAATATTGTATTATGTATAGGACTGGATGGGCAAAAATTAAGCCAAAAGGGCTTGTACTAATATTTGGTGCCACTTCATGTTTTAATTTTAAATAAAAATAAATTACATGCTTGTTTTTATCACCTATTACAGTATAACCTTAAAAATATCACGCAAATATTTTAATATTAATGTTGGGGTTCAACACTTACTGAGTTTTTATTGCTTTTACATTAATGGATCAGAGTTGCTTAGTAATTTCTCGTTTGCAGTAGGTCCGTGAATCACTAGCTAAAGAAACAGGGCTAAGTGTTCGTGTTGTTCAAGTCTGGTTTCAAAATCAACGAGCAAAAGTATGACGTCATTATAAAAAAATTAGTGCAATTGGTAATAACATGATAATTGTGCGATAGATGAAAAAGCTACAAAGACGCCAGAGGCAAGATGGAGTAAATGACAGTGGCTCACAAGGAGAAACGAAATCAAGCGAACAAAGCCGATCAAAGAAACGGAAAGAATCGTTTAGTGATGAAAGTAAGTTTGATTAAATTTTTATCTACAGTATATTTATCATCAATACTTATGCAACATCTGCCTATACCGTTTCTGTCTTTAAAATGCATTCTAATACTTAAATTTGTTTACAGGTCAGTATGTTGGTCTATCACAATTGCCTTTATCAGACGACCTACCAAATTCACCTTATTCCACAGGTAATAATAACTAATGATCATTATTATGTGCATTATTTTTAAACCCATAATGTTATTAAAGGTGAATTATATGGTGTGGGTGGCCACGGTACTGAAAGTTTTGGTGCTTCTGACTTATCATTAGATGGAGGTGAAAGTTTTGATCAAACGGATGACCAATCAAATTTACCTGAAAGTTCTACAAAACCCAGCATTTCTCTAAATGAAGCAGGGCAATTTTTACCTCCTGGTTATGGACATACGGTCAATCCTATAGATAAACTTTATCTCATGCAAAATTCCTATTTTAGCACAGAACATTGAATCTCCCTAATATTTTAATTATTTCATTTTTATTTTAAAATTAATTAATAAAAAAAATATCGAAAAAAAAGTAATTTATTTAAATACATTCCTTGTTTTTTATATCATACAGTACATGTCTTACGTGAACGTCACCCGTTATTTCGTCTGTAATTGTTATGTGGTTATATTAATTATTATACACAACTAAATAATTAACTGGTACACTAAACCAAACAAAAGTCATTTTAATTAACAGTTTTTAAAGAAATTATCATGTCACAACGTGAATGCTATTACATTTCTTGAACAGTTCCAATTGATATCACAAAAACAACCATTTCTGTTCATGTTATTTATAATAAAATAAATCATAAAATGTATGCTTGTTTGTTTTTCTTTTTACAGACATAAAAACTTTAAGAATTATCAGCACATACTAAATAAAAAAGATTTATGAAACATAATTTTTCACATTAAAATAATTCAGAAATCGTTCCAAGTGTATTCAATTACAATTATTACTTTCAAGGTATCAAAATTCGACTACGAAAATATTTCGACATAAAGCTACCACATGGACTGCCATCTATAATTTTTTTAAAAACATTTCTAAATTTACTTCATACAAGTTATTATATGATAAGTACTACCAATACTGTAATTTATGTCTCCAAACAAATTACTGTATAATCAATAAAACCTGAACTATATAATATCTTAATTAACTATACCATTATTTAGATGCATTTTAGATTAATTGTTCAAGTTGATCATTTTTAAGAATAACGTCTTAGTGTTTTCCATGCAATCGATTTTATTAAATTTTCATTTACAAGACATCAAAATGACAAATATCAATATAAAAATTGATTATAAACATTTTGAATTGTCTTCATAAAATAAGTTTGCTTTCCAGTTTAATGCTTCAAATCGATAACACAATTTCGCAGAATAATACAAAAGCTAGGAGTGTACAGACAACTCGTGAGGACAGTATTACATTCGTTATTTAACCTGAATATGTATTATTATCTCAAATACAAAAGAATAAACAACAAATGCTCTACTAAACGAATGGTCGTTCATGAAATATTGATTCCCAATACGTTTTTTTTAACAATAATTATTGTGATAGATTAGTGGCTTGATATCGTGCAACTAATAATTATATTCATTCATTAATTGTTTCTACAACTTTATCAGTCACAATGAATTGTCTGCTGTGGGTAATGCAGCCCTTCAAATGGGTATTACTCTTACTTGGAATTCAAATTGAGAGTATCTACAAACGGTCATCACTATAGTTGAAACTTGCGAGCTCAGATGGGCGTAACCACTTTCTTAAGTAATCGAGAAATCAATTTTCAATAAATATTGCGATAAATTAAGAGCTTGATAATACTGTACTTCTTAGAGCATAATTATTTCGGCATTACATTCGTTATAGCACCGTTATTACTTCGGTTTAATCGCAATGAAAAGCCTTCTGTGGGTCATGCAGCCATTTAAATGGCCATTACTATTTATTGGAGTTCAACTTGAGAGTAAATATAAACGGTCAGTTTTAATGAGAATCGCAGTATCAATTTTTCGCTTTCTTGATGTCCTCACTATATGTGAATCATTTGGGCATATTTTATATTTAGCAAACGTTGATAATCCAAGTCAAGCAATTTATCAATTGCATTTTCGCCTAACCTGCTTTTTGCCGTCTATCTTTCACCTTTCATTAATATACAAAGTTTCAAAATATGACTACGAAGAAATTTTAAAAACCGTCAAACTTTCTCCAGAAACAGCTAAAATTTTGCGACAAAAAGCTGTCAAAATGACTTTCCCTATTGTTGCTTGCACATTGGCAGAACATATTTATTTGGCCTGCGACTGCTATATTGGTATTAATGCAAAAAACGAACATCATTTCAGTATTTTTTATGCCGTCAAGCCAGTTTTGTTTTACTTGGGAGGATTTGCAAATTGTATTATATCGATAATTGCAGAGTTTGTAAGCTTAAAAATCGACGAATTGGAAAAAAATTTAAAAAGCCGCAAGTCACCTTACATGATGA
The DNA here is from genome assembly GCA_013389785.1 of Helicorthomorpha holstii. Taxonomy (NCBI): domain Eukaryota; kingdom Metazoa; phylum Arthropoda; class Diplopoda; order Polydesmida; family Paradoxosomatidae; genus Helicorthomorpha; species Helicorthomorpha holstii. The sequence continues at coordinate 11,013,494 of JAAFCF010005748.1, read as the reverse complement.
TGAAAAAAATCGACAAATCAATTGAAGAATATGAAAAGCTTAAAAACTTATCAAAGAAGTTGGACTCCTTATGGTCGTCAATGAATTATGTTTTTCTTGTGACCATGATTTTATCTTTATCAAATCTTTTCATGAGAATTAGTTATTCTCAAATTTATATTAACAATATAATAGGAAAGCCACCTATAATACAAATGATAATTTTTTTTGTTCTTGTTGCATCAATCATTTTCCCACAAATTAATTCGGGATGTCTTATTCACTACATAACCGTGACAAACGCAGTTAATGACAAAGTAAGAAACTTAACTAAAAAAAAAATTAGCATTAACCTATTTGAAATAAGTAGTCCATTTTTTTTGTAGCAGAAGAAACTCATTGGGAGATTGCTGGCTCTCCAATTAAAAAATAAAAACCAGTTACCAATTGACTTGACAAATGTAAACCAAATTATTATTGATAATTTAAAATGATACTGTATAAATCTAATATTTCATTTTGTAATTACCAGCATCGAATTCACCAGTTAACTTGGACATTAAACACTATAATGACCGTCAACGATGATGAATGGTTCACCCTTGGTTTTGGATTAACGGCCGATTT